>JAUTCZ010044200.1:0-12284 GCA_032273805.1 Melanodrymia brightae | reverse complement strand
TGACGTCCAATAACCGCTGATTTATAATCGATGTGTTTCTAGTGGCGTCGTTAAATAAAACAAACTTTACTTTATTAAAGATCCCTTGCTGATAATCGAAAGGAGTAGCCTATGCGTACTTCCACTGATACAATGTGTCAAAATTAGCGCGTTTGATAGCCGAAAATTATTAATGAATTTGCTCCAGGGGATTCGTTAAAAAACTGTATCTTGCTGTCGACTAAAATGTTAGTGAAGAACGTTTTTATGAGCTGAAAGAACCAATAAAATTATGGCTTCATTATGCAGACATTGTTAATTGAATAGATGTTAATGGCGACATTTGTGCATGATCGAACTTCCTGTCGAGTACCAACACAAAGTAATAACATCCATAAACATAACTGGGTTGTCTTCGTAGGGATTAATCAATACGGAATGTTTATTGGAAGTCTATGAAGTGGGTCGAATGTCGCAATCAGAATCGGTTTCAGGTAATTGAGGACATGAAGTAAGTAGTTCCTACTCAGGTAATAAAGAAAAAAAAGATGAAGATGAAGTTTATTTGTTTAACGAAACCACTGGAACACATTGATTATTAATCAGCGGTTATTGGATGTCAATCCAACGGTTATATCCATACCTGAAAACATAGGAAACCCGCTGTCGCCACATAGGCTACTCATCTTCGAATAACAGCAAGGGATCTTTTATGTGCAATTTCCAATAAACAGGATAGCACACACCACGGCGTACAGCCGTAGATCACTGGTTGGAACAGGAAATAACCCAACGGATCCCTAAGGAGGATAGATACAACCCACAAGACAAGAGCCCAGGACAGAAGACCCTGGGGAGCTGTTGTTCCCGGTGTAAAAGGAATGCAAGTCCGGTTATATCATAACAAAATGGATTATATAAAATAAATCTTTACGGAATGAATCAAATAGTCTAATCTTTAAAACTAGTTATTACCTACAAGTCCTAGGGTTAATGTAAGAAAAAGTGCAATAAAACTATGTGTTTTATAAAAGTCTCCGTTGGACTAGAATTCCTAGGTATGTATGTCCTATAGCATTTTACATTGTGTCGGACCTATATTCCTACGGACTTCTATTTCTATGACACCGGCATTGTCCATTGACAGTTTGTAATGGAATGGATTTCAGTATGAACAATGTAATTATAACAATGTTAGAGACAATTTTAAACACTACAATTCTGGAAAAGTAGTAATCTTTGAAAATATTGAACGCTTTGGATGCTATATTTCTTTCATTGTATAAAATTTTATTGTCATCCCATGTAGATAGGTGGTTTGAGCTAAATAAAGAATTTAATTGAAATTAGACGCATGACTTAAAATGTACTAGATAAACCATCCAGATAGTTGATAATGAATTAAAGTTGGCTACTCTTCCCGCTGTACAAGCTGACCGTGATTGCATTGGCAGTCATCCAATAAGGAGAACCGCGGTCTGAGTTTTTCAAAGAGGTGCTAAGGCAGCCAGGAAACGAACGATTTCAGTTCCACCGATCTCATCTGGCTCTTTAATAATGTCTAATTTCATTCCCTGGCACTAGGGATCTCGCAAGCAAATGAATTCCAGATACTTCCTCCAAGTAGAGGTTTATTAGAGTTTACTTAAGGCATAACAATATAATCCAGGACTTTGTTGCAATCAATTCTCGGATGATTATCCAATGGACGCTGATAACAGGTCTAGGCATTGAGTTCCGGCGTGAATGGATGGAGGTGTCGGTGTTATTGGGATATGTGTATTACGGTTTTCATCACCGCGGGATTAGCTGACTATAGTTATACGCTTCTTTATGGATATTCGATGACATCCCGTATTTTTATATAGATTATATATTATTGTAATTTATTACTAACACGTGAGAGATATCTCGGTGTAATAACATAGAGAATAAAGATAAAGTTTGTTTAACAACACCACTCGAACACATTAGATTATTAAACAGCCGTTATTAGATGTCAAACGCATGGTTGTATCGACATTTGGTCACAGAGGAAACACGCTGTCGCCACATAGGCTAATCTTCTTCGAATAACAGTAAGGGATCTTTTATGTGCACATTCTCACAGACAGGAAAGCACACCCCACGGCCTTTGATAGACCAGTCGTGGATCACTGGTTGGAACGGGCAATAATCCAACGGTTCTACTGAGTATCGATCCGTCGACCTATCGAACCCAGGCGGACGCTCTTGCGCTGAGCTACACCCCGCTGCCTAACATAGAAAATAATACACGAGTTACTTAGAGCAACACTATGTTTTGGCAAATTTGAAAAACAAAATCTGATATATTTATTTAATATAACATAGCCAATGTACACTATTGTTTGTTGTTTTTTTAACCATAGATTATTTATATACCAGCTCTGTATACTGAGTTGTGTTATTATTTTTTCTATAGCAATTATAATTATATTTACCATAATTTTATTTTTATACCCAATAGCCGATGTCTTTTTTCGTGCTGGGTTGTCGTTGAACAATTATTATTCATTCGTTTATCTCACAACGAGTTGTTTGCAAATGTATTTAACGAGCAAGTTAGATAATTAAGGAAAATACGAGTTGTGAGAAAAACGACCTCTAACGGGCATATGTAGAGTGTATTTTTATATTTCTTGCATTGCCTCTAAAACCTGTTTTTTATTGTTAAAATGCAAATTATTCTAATACGGCTAGCATGACATGTGCAGCAAGCTTCTAAACCTAATAATCATAATAATCTTTATTTTTTGCATTATTCCTGTTGGCCCTTGAGCATAATTATAGATACAATACATCAACATTTTTAATATACCCAAAATATATGTACAATAAAATGTAGACAAACATACACACTTTAGATCAATTTCACAATATTATATGAACCACATAGAATAATTTACTGTTTTGAAATGAAAAGGAAAGACATCGGCTATTGGGTGTTAAAATAAGGTGTATAAATTCTAATTTTTTTAATAAGTACCGATAGCTTGGCTCGTCCATGCATTACCACCTTGAAAAACGGTGACGCCCCATAGAATCTGGTAACGTTGGAGATCAGTGACGTCATATCGAAGTCCTCATCGAGGCTGTTGTCCAGAAGATTCAAACCTCCCAGTTTGTTCAGCATCTGAGATACTGCAAACAAAACAAACCACAAGTGTGTCTCTTACACTCAAGTTGTCGATAAAATAGTGTGTATAGTAGTGTGATTCTTTCTGCAATATTACATATAATTATATGCAAATCTAGATTTAAGACAAATGCCAACGAGATTGCGCAGCTACCGGTAATGCTATTTTACGCACATTTCTGGCTAATGGAGCATTTTTTAATCATTAAAATTAACATTTACTTACATCGTATTGCTTACAATTATGTGTACCGAATGTGTTTCTGGTCATCCAAATAATTATAATAGTTTAATGTTCTCTTTTGCCTAAAATATTTTGTCCCGTGCAACAAGTTATTGTAGACAAATGTCCAATGTACATATAAAGCTACTACAAACAAATTTGTTATAAATTGCTATATATTGTGAGCAATATGAAATGCTCCATGAGTAGGAAATATGTTACACAAATTTGTAATAATAGCAGTTGAAGCTCAAGCACTCTCTGACATTCGTCTTAAAAATTAGGCATGGCGCAAAAAGGCAGTCGAATGGGTGTAATCTGACAAAAAGGTTTGTTTCTTTTACGATTAATAACCACATTTCATCTCGACTTTGTCGTAATATCGCTTCGACTCTGCCTTGTGCGGAGATATGCTTTTATCCATGCTTATGGTGTGTCCTTTAGAACTGATGTTTAAGGTTACGTCAACTTCATTTGACGGCACAATGTGTTAGACGATGTACTATATTTCCGTGGAGGACCCACCATACACACATAGCCGCACAAATTAAACAGTTGCACTCATGGCATAATTATTATAGCATGCTTTATTAACAACGAATTGAGCTGTGAATGAATGGGGCAATGCAGCATTCAGCGATATTCCATGTCTAAGCTACACAGCTTCGTAATTTCGATTAGGTAAAGGAAAAAAACCCACTCAACACAACTCGTGAATGATTGGAAACGTTGAAACTAATTATATTAACGCCGTGGGCAGGCAGGCAGACGCGCTGATAGTGCTACCTGATCGTTTCGCTCTGCTATCGATGGCGGGAGAACGCAGCAGACAAGACTGGAAGACGGTCTTCAGCTGTGAAATGGCACTGCTGTCCGTGGCACGACGTGAGGCTGACAATTTATCTGAAATTCAAACAGCCACGAGGAAATAAACGGCAATGACAGCACCGATAGTGTTTGTTATCTATTAGTTACACATTTACTACAAATAGTGCAAGGGTGTTGGTATACAAAGGTAATTTACAGCTATAATAATTATTGCGGTGGTGATAAAAAGTGTGTCGTTATTGGTTTCAAGAAATACTTTATTTTGGTGGGTACCCAGTTATTATTGGCATTGAGGGCAATGAAAAGGCAGATTTATCGGCCAAATCTGATTCGAATTTGTGAAGTAGGGTTACACATTTAGTACAAATACTTCATAGATCACTTAGTTATGATATTGGAATGGTGATGCGAAAATGTGTCGCCATCAATTTAAAAAATGGTATTATATTTTGTTGGGTACCCAGTTATGTTGGCATTGAGGGCAATGAAAATACAGAATTGGCTGCCAAATTGGTAACCTAACACTAACTTCACAACATTAGGACAGTTATATGTTTACAGAAATCTGCACATTTTTGGATCACCAGTTTTACGGCCGCAGTTTCTTAATAGAAATAATAATAATTATGTGCAATGTCACGTAATATAATTTGGATATAAAAACAAATTAATAGAATTTTATCCTTTATGATTTATAAGAAATATTTCCATGTTTTTCTTGGACAGATTTTTCAACCGACCACTTTTACAAAAAAAGACTATTAACTGTATTGTGATACCTAACTACGCGTGGTTGCTAAGCGTAGATCTATACATCGTATTGTGAAGAGATCAGAAGGATGACAATCGATTTGTGGATCTTTCATTACAATTTTGGGATTTTGGAATCGTTCCAGGAAGACCTTATAACGTTAATCTCTTAAGCATGTTTGAAATTCTACTTATGTTTGTTAGAAAATACAATCAATAAAATAATTAATGGACTATGCTGAGTTTAAGACGGACGTCGCACAATGCTACGCACACTGCTATTGTGCCATTTACAGGTTTAATAGCTTTTTTTATTTTTAAAATTCAAATTTGATCCTTTCACTTTTGTCTATAATTTGTTTTGGAGAATTGTAGACAAAACTTCTGCTACTACAAAGGTTTGGATTAACTGAGCTACATTGAGTAGATATTGGTATAAACATATCGTAATGTGTATAATAATTATTTAAAGGTATACTTCCGAGTGTGAAGATTGATGCCACTGTGTCAGCATCTAATGCTATTTGTAACATGTTTCTGGTTAATGGAACATTTCTGATTTTTACAATTAATATTTCTTATTGCTTACACTATCACTACTATGTATATCCCATGTGCTTATGGTTATCCACATTGTTACAGCAGCATAATGGGTACCTTTATCTAAAATAATGTGTATCGGACTAAATTATTGTAGTAAACTTCAAAGTCCAAGGACAATACAAAGTTACTACAGACGCAATGGATACTGTAAACCGTATTAATATTACGCCAAATGTTCACGGTTTACTGTATACATATGAATATTATTGATATTGTACGTAATAAAATGTTAATAAATGTTAAATCTAATAAATCATAATGCTTTATTAGCCAGAACTATGTTAGAAATTGCATTAGATGTGCACAGGGTGGTATCTGTATTACAACTAACAAATGCTCCTTTAAACTATCTTTGCAATTGCATTAAGTGCCTACGTACTTTAAATTCAGCATAGCCCCTTTAAGTATTTATATACACACCAATAAGAACATCTTTATATTTGGTTTAATACCATCTACTTTAAACTCAGCATAGCCCCTTTAAGTATTTATATACACACCAATAAGAAAATCTTTATATTTGGCTTCAATATCGTCAGGATTTTCACGAATTCTTGTCAAATTCCACGACAGCGGAGTTCTTCTAATATATCCACCACACGCGTAGGAATAAAAGTCCTGAAAAGGCAGACAACAAAACAAAACATTTATACAGTCGATTTCACCAACCAAGTTCAAGTTAAACTAAGTTAGACTAAGTTTTCTTAACGGGACAGTCCCGGGTTTGAAGATGAGTGCCACAGAACGTACGCATTTAATGCTATTTGTGACATAATTATTTGTGGCTAATTTTTATTACTAAAATTAACATTTACTTTCGTTTTATTGCTTACAATATCAATATATGAATATATATAGCCAATATGTTTGTAGTAGCTTAATAGGTTCCTTGGACTTTTGCCTTCAATAATTTAGTATGTACTGAATTATGTTAGACAAAAGTACACAGTATGCTACTATATCAATTTGGATGTCCAGAAACACATTATGATATATTGATATTGTAAGTAATACATGTAATATGTAAGTAAATGTTAATTTTAATAATAAGAAAAGCTCTATTAGCCAGAAATATGTTGCAAATGGCATAAGACGCGCACGTACGGTGGCAATTGTCTTAAAAGTCGGGACTGTCCCTTTAAACACAGTCGTATTCTACACATGAATGGTATTTCACCAACTCCGTTCAACTTAACTATGTAAACACTATGTTTACGGAGACTTGTCTAATACTAGTTAGTCACACACTACACTTGTCATTCCTAATGCATGTGTAGAGTAGCTTTTAATAGTATGTCATTCGACTTTTGTCTGGCACATGACAAATGATTTTAGGAAATATTACAATTGAAGCTACTGTAACAATGTGGATGACAAAAAACACATTGGATATATATATATATACATGTATATATATATTGTATGCACTAAGATGTAAAATAACAAAGCGCAAGAAATGTTAAAGTAGCAAGGACGGTGCCATTCGTCGTAAAACTAACTTTAAACATTAATTTGAGTCATTTTCGAGCTGGACGCGAGTAAGAACACCGTAATGATGGAAAACACGTGGCAGCTTAATTAATCTCTCTGTGTAGATGGATATTCAAGAAAAAGTAAATAAGTAAATGTTAATTGTATAGTTAAAAAAGGTTCTATTAACCATAATCAATTAGATACGTGTTTACTGTAGGATTTGTCTTTAAATACGAAACGCAATCCAATCCAATCTGTATAAATTATGAAGTACTCAGCAAAGTGTATGTATCACTCTCCGATCTCCATAAATCATTGGGAACTAAACATATTCCCTGTCAGCTATCTGACACGTGTAATAGCCTTCAAATCACTGTCACATACTCATATTATCAGCCATGGATCAGCGGCGAACATAACGCCGGGAGAATAAAGATGGATACGAGGTAAATTAACTGCATAATTTGTCACAAAGCAACACAAACTGGCCGTTCTGCAGACGAGGAATACGCCAAGAAGGTGGAAACCACGTGGCTTCGATAGGTTTAGAACGTCTCAAAGGGCACTGATCAGTCGGACTGTCCACTGTAAAATGGATTGATGTTCAATAACTGTCATTGAAAATGTTTAAGACTCGGCTTAACAGAAATCGGAACCCGCGGTAAATGTGATTACAGTACCATCAATAACAATTATTTTCAGACATCTGTCAACATGTAGAAACAACATATTAGTTGCGCTCACCACCTTGATAGTGGATTAAACGTGCATCGTATCTTGTCAGTGCAGGGTGTGTAATAATACTAATAGTATACAACATCAACTGTATTATAAATACAACTTGTAACTGTTATATGCTATTTATCAAGGATATACACATCTAGATCACTCCAAACTAATCACCTACTACAATCTCTCTACCTATTTCTCCCCACGTTTTGTTCTGTATTTGGTAAAGTTCCTTAGGGAGATTGTGCCCAATACAGCGTGTATTAACACTATACGTGACACATAAACGTTAACTTACTAAACATATATATCTACTTAAACTGCATTGTTTTGCCGCAGTCACCCATAGGATTAACAAATACATGTACGTATCTTTTAAAGACACTAGCTTTAAGACGAATGCCACCGTGCATGCGCAGCTAAATGCAATATCAATTTGTATCATATTCCTGGCTAATGAAGCATTTTAAGAATTGAAATTAATATTTACTTGCATCTTATTGCCTACAATATGAATATATGAATATCCAATGTGTTTCTACTCATCTAAATTGTTATAGTATCTCGATGTGTAATTTTGCCTAAACTAATTTCTCATGCAAAATTATATTAAACAACAGTCCAATGATCATATTAAGTTACTACAAACACATTAGATGTACATAAATTATATTGATATTGTAAGCAATAAGAAATAAATATATGTTAATTTTAATAATAAAAATCAGTCGTAAAATTACAATTCACTGCGCGTCCGATACACACTGCATTGCATCGCAAAATAATTCTTACGCACTAAACATCTGGTACTGATTAAATTGCGTCGCAAAACTGCTATTCAAAATTCTGATACTGACAGCACTGTGTTTCAAAGTAATGATTGTTATTCACTACACATCTAGTATAGTGACAGCATTGTGTTTCAAAGTAATGATTGTTATTCACTACACATCTAGTATAGTGAAAAAAATTGCGTCGCAAAATTACTACTACGTCACGCTTGTGCATCTGGTACTCACTGACAACATTGAGTCGCAATATGCTACTAATGAAAATAACACGCATGGGCACAAGTGTGATTCGAACCTAATGCACCGATTCGTATGACACCCGACAGTCCAAACCATAACCGCTCGGCCAAAGCAGTAGTTGTCAAAAAACAACTTCGATTTAACCGTAGTTAGAAATTGTACTGTCAAGCACTCGGTTCGACATCAATGTAATACATAGCATTATCACCAATGTTTCAAGTTACGCTTCTGCATACCGGTACTTACAGCATTGCATCGGAAAATTGCCAAGCAATGACTGGTACTGACAATATTTCTTCGCCAAAAATAGATTTTGTCTCTGAGCAGATTGGTGTCGAAAAAGCCAAGGGTCGTTGTATTTCTTGCATTCTTTGATACGCGGAGTGAGCTTTTGACAAGAGGGATAGTGGGCCAAATTTGAATGAGAAAATTACATTGTCGTGCTGATCAGTTGGCCAATCAATATCCTCACTGTGAGAAATAGGAAAGCGTTTTGCTCAGCATAGTAACACATCACACCAATACTGTCTTCTAACCATCCACAGAACAGAGCGAGTGATGACAGAAAAAAGACGTAATTACAATAAAGGTTGCCAAATTCTATGCATAAATGACAATTTGACGCAATATCTTGGCGCAAAAAATATACATCTCGATCAAACGAATGCTACGTGACAATAATTGGAAATGACTGAACGCAATAAACCAACGAAAACAGACATTCCTGTGTTTACGAATAATGCCGCTGAACATGAGCACCTAATGCTATTGTAATGTGATTCCGGCTAATAAAGCCATTCTAACTATAACAAAATTGCAATTAACCAACTGTTTTGTCTTAGAACATCAATATCCAATTCAGTTATGCAACAATTTGTTGCGTTACAAATTAGTTTGAAAAGAGTAATATTAAGGTAATAATTATAACTATTTTGTATGACCAGACACCTATTGGAATATACAAGTATTCTAAGTAAGTAAGTAAATTGTAATTTTAAAAGCATATTCGAGTCGATGCCTTCGCCAAAAAAATCTGGTGTCATAACAGTTTAAACAGTAGTTCATAATGTTTAAACCATCATGGCTTTGTTTGAAAATACCTCTGAACTCTATCATACGGTTTGGTCATGTTCATACGGTTTGGTCATTTTCGTACGGTTTGGTCATGTTCATACGGTTTGGTCATGTGTATACGGTTAGGATCGTTAACGTATGGGTCCTTTGTAATATGTGTCTTAAACACGAAAAGAAGCTTTAACATTGACTCGCAAACCATAGGTAATCTATTTAAATGACCAATGCCTAGTGTTAATTCGAGTGCCAGGATGTAAGTAAATGTTAAATTTAACAATAAAAACACGCCCAATGAGCCAGCAATGTCAAATTGTCTTTTCCAAACAATCCACGTTTTACGACATCGGATCATGTCATTTTTATAAACAGTTTTAAATATTACCATGCTAGAAATATGGCAAAAATAGCATTAGATACTGCTGCAGTACGATGGCATTCGTCTTAAAATTAGGCATTGTGCCTTTAATATGTTTCAGTATTAAAACATCGCCAATATACTTATTAAAAACATAATAGAACAACAGTTTGTTTAGCATTTTACGATTGCCTTCAGTATATATTTGATATAAATAGATGTATTTCAATGTAACAAATCGTATTGCCCTGTATGGCTTGAACGGCCAAAATGCGAAAAGCAAATGTAATTTCTTGGATGATCAATGGATAATCATTAATCTTTTTCGAAAACCATTATATCGTTAGTTATGACATGTTAGTTCCGTATATCATAATATTTATATCAGGAAATGTGATTGGAACTCAAACATTATATTTCGTTGAATGCCTTCAACTGACAATTGGTGCAAAGGAAATTTGCTTCTGAGACATATTATAATCTTTATTGTTATCAGAAAATCATTATTTGATTAGTTGTGGCATATGACATATATGATATAGCAAAGTAAGCAAACTTGATTGGTTGCATTGCGTTTTAAACATGAGATCCAATCAGGTGGATACAAAGTTGGCGAAGTCTCCTTTCAATTTAGAGCATTTCAATATACAATTTGCTGTATTTATTTGTCCAGTGTGGGGAACACATACGACTCGTCTCCTTCCTAACACGATTATTTCCCAACCATCAACTGGTTGTGAAAGGAAATTTTTAAAGCAGGTGGAGGAAATGCAATATTTGATTACAATCGTGAATTAACCACATTCCGTCCTATTTCCGCTTATCACATTACTTGACCGGCACTGAGGGAGGGTAAGGTAATGGCCGCACGTCCAAGTCCACAGTGAAGTACGGTCAGACAAACTAAGTCTGATTGGGAATGAAACGACCTATTTACTGTCAAATGTTTACCGATAATTCCACCGGTCGGTCCGTGTAAGTACTGAAGCCTTTAATTTGGTGTCACTGTCTTGCTCGAAATGTGTCGTTCTGCTCGCCGTCTGTTCTGTATCTCGAGTGGAATGGTTGGGAATAATTACCATTTTGCTTTGTTAACTAACGAAAAGATAATTTCGACTTGAAGATGACTCACCGATATTGAACCGGTGTTTCGAATATTAAAGCTGTACTTATTATGTAGTCTCGGTCGAAATAAACCCGTACGTACAAACACGCATAGTATAGAAGAATGCACCTAATACAATCATATTTTTATGATTTCAATATTATTGCAATACATACTGCCACACTATGAAAACTCAACGTGAATGTTGTGACATATAATCTAGTCTGCATGCCCAGAGCAATCATGTTTGAACCTCAGTTGGATACAAGTACATTGTTTACGTAAATAAGTTATAACTAAGTGCCTCAGATTTGACTATTGGAAATGAAAAATACGGTGATTTTACACATGATCTGGCAAGAAACTCGTTGCCACTACATAATAGTGCGGTCACTTATGTAGCAAAATAGGACCCTGTGGGAATGTCGTGATGAAAGTAAGCCACCTGTTCAGATATCTTCAGGAGACCATACACTATAAGAAAACACATGTTGGCAATCATGAATTCTGTTCAAATTCCCATAATTCCAAAAACAAAATGGCCGCCCCCTCAAAATGAAAAATTGTCCGTATACTTCGATGTATCTGCACAATGATGCATACAGTAATATATTATAATATAAACTGATAATTAGGTGGTTTTAGGTGTAAAAGAGGGTTAAGAGCATGCTTTTTTCTACATAACAGTCATTGCAACCAAATAAATGGACCATTATTCATCATCCGACTCCGATATTACAAGTTCATCTCACAATATACTTCTAAGTATATTATGTGTTGGTTGAATTACATAAACTTTAATGGTATATGTTACTGTTGCAAGTATTAAGTTCAATTACCCATAACATAATTATGTCCAGATAATATCATCATCATCATCAGTATCACCATCATCATCATCATGTAGAAGATCAAACAGCTTAGAATTCACACACGACTCTTCTTCATCTGAACAACCAAACAGATATGTGCATTTG
>JAUTCZ010044189.1:0-12288 GCA_032273805.1 Melanodrymia brightae | reverse complement strand
GTGTTGAAGTAAAGAAAGTTGAAACTGTGGGAACAGTTTTGGTGAAAGAAAGTGAGTTTGTTGAAGATTCATGTTCAGGAATGAATGAAAAACTGCATCTAAAATCAAATGAAAATCTCTCTGAGAAAACTAACCAAGTTGAATTACCTCTTTGTGATAAATCTCCATTGACAAAACAAAAGTGTCAATTAATATCGGCTCAGGATAAAGCACACGGTGATATTTTAGAATCTAAACAGTCTGACAAGAGCACATCTAATGGTGTAATGGACAACAGTGTAGGACCAGAGGGCAAGGTTAAAGATAAAACTATGGTCAACTCATGCAAAATGGTGCTCACACTGAACGGTGACCTCACTGACATAAATAATGATTCCAATAATGATTATATCAGTAAAACAGAAATTAATAATATTGATTTCATCAAAAAAGAGCAATATGACAATGGAGAGACCAATATTTGCACCAACAGTCTACCGGTGCCCACTCCTGTGAATGAGAAGCTTAGTGTTTACAGTACAGCTTCTCATTCAGAAAATCATTCCCAGGCATCAAACTATGATACAAATTATGAAGGTGATGTCGATGCTAGTAGATCAATACATGATGCAATGCTAAACAACATTCCAGATTCATCTACGGGAGGAAGAGCTAGATGTAATGACTTGGTCGTGTCTGATGAAATTGTTAATAGTGCAAATGATAAAGGTCAACCATTGAACCAAACCGTGGACACTGTTTGCTCACCAGAAGATATTTCCTTGATCAATGACAAAGTTGCATCAATCAATAGAGTTGTATCCAGCACAAATGATGAACCAATCGCTACTTCGCATAGTACAACCAGTTTTACAACCACTATTGTAGATGATTCTTTAACAACCACAAAAGAAAGCATGTGTTCTGTCACAAAGCAAAGAAGCAATGGAATATCTGACACTGAGCACAATGATAAGTGTCCGCACCTTGCAAACATATCACACTGTTATCCAACTACGAAGAGAAAGAGTAAAACATCCAGAACAATAAACCTAGAACATATAATTGAAAAAATGAAGACGATTGAACCACTTGTAATAGAAATAGATGCAGTACAGGATGAGAACATTAAGGCTACTGAACCATTTACAGAGCCATCCGAAGCAGATACAGTTCAGGATGAAAAAATGAAGTCTACTGAACCATTTACAGCATCAACAGAAATAGATACAGTACAAGATGACAGAGTAAAGTCTATTGAATCATTTACAGAGTCTAGAGAAACAGATACAGTGCAGGATGACAAAATGAAGGCTTATGAATTTAAACACATACCTAAGCATCCAGATTATGAACAAAAAACAAATTCAGTTGCTAAAGACGAAATTCCAACGGGCATAGAGAAATCTGAACCAGTTAATACACACGAAGTACAACATGTTTCAGATGTGATGTTCACGTGTGTTGAACAGAACAAGTTAGAGACAGCAGACATTAGTCCACAAAGTTCTGTGGAAAGCGATTCGGCAGCAACAGCCACGAATCCAAAATGCGAAACACAATTTGATCTTGTGAATGTTGTAGATACCAGTACAGATATTGTAACCAGATGTGGAGATTCTAAAGAAGTGAACATGGAGACAATCAATGATGTAGATTCAGATGATGAACACTCACATGAACAGAACCAACAAGATATAACCAAGGATACTACATGTGTTGGAGAATCAAGTGATGCAAATTTGTGTAGTCATCTTGAAGAAACGTGCAATAGTTCCAGACAAAGCAAAGAACAGAAACAATCCGACAACAACAATCTGACCCTCACAAATGTTGATAGTAGAGTCCGTCTGCAGAAAGACTTTTCTTTGGAACAAGAGCAAAACAATATATTATTTTCAAATTCAAACAAATTGGTTCCTCAAACTTTCCCATTGGTGTCCAGTGATGTTAAAAATGGTGATTTCAATGGAATAAAAGAATGTTATGACACAAATGTTGAGAATACGTCTGAAACAAAAGCAGATTACAAACGTAGCAAAGATTGTGATTCACTAGTTTCTGTGAGTATGAGGTCATGTTGCGAAGACACTGACAACAAGGAGAATGTTATTGTAACGTCTAACAATAAGTCAGCAGTGCCTACTGAATCACACTGTGAATGCTACACATATGTTGCTACATCGGGTAAAGATTCCTTTAATGGATTAGATAAAAAGTATCCTGATGTTGTGATTACCTCATTTGAGAACAGTAAATTGAAAGATAAATTTGGGCAGACACAGGATAGACATTCCAGCTTGTGTGAGGAAAATAGCAGTTCTTCTGAATCTTTTGTATTCAACAAAGATTTACCAGAAGAACAAAATAGCAACCCTTTGACATTGTCTGAATCTTCCATCACCTTCAAAGATCTACCAGAAGAACACATTAGCAAGCCTTCTAATGAATCTGAATCTTCCATCACCTTCAAAGATCTACCAGAAAAACAAATTAGCAAGCTTTCTAATACATCTGAATCTTCCATCACCTTCAAAGATCTACCAGAAAAACAAATTAGCAACCCTTCTAAGGCATCTGAATCTTCAAACAACATTCACAGAAATCTTGAATCCTCATCCAGCAATTTGAAAATGACCAGCACAGATGATTCCTGCAGCCCACAGAGTATTAACAAACTCACTGATAGCGAGGTTTCGTCTGTGGCAAATCAAATAGATACTCTATGTGATACTGATAATGTGAAATGTGGCATTGATAATTCTTCTCTTGGACAACCTAACTCTTCTGTTAAGAGTAACCAGCTTACCTCTACAGTTATTCCCAGTACAGATGAATATGTTGCTAATGACAAGTTAGTGTTTAAACATTTGACTGAGAAAGATTGTCTCAGATGTAATGTAACTGCTGTGGAAGACACTTGTTGTGATATTTGTTTATTGAAAACGATGAAAACCTGTTCGTTTGCAAGCGGAGCTGAACACTCCGGTAATGATAGTGATGCTATTTGTAATAAGAGTCTTCAGGATTGTTGTCTGCAGGAACAGGTTGATGCTCTTGCTAAAACAGTAAGATTTCAGTTTTCTTCTGAGCACAGTAAGTGGCTGAAGAATTTACATTTGCAGCATCATTGTACTGCAAGTACAAGCTCGACTAGTTCGGCAGCAGATGGTGTTACTAATGAAGACAATGATTCTCATCTTAAAACTCGGTCAATCTTGCCAACTCCCAACATGTTCCGACACTTCCTCCGACCGGTGGAGGATCCTTTACAGAACTACGAGCATGTCATGTTCGGAAAGCACGGCAAAATTGTGTGCGTTTGTGCCATTTGCCGAAAGCAGTTCTTATCCGTGGACTTGCTGCTTCGGCACCACTGGAAAAAACATCCATCCATTGATTTCAAATTCATTGAAGTGGAGCAAGGCAGTGATGCCGATCTTCTTTTCTTTCCATGGCCTTGCAATTTTGGCCTTTTGGCGTCTGCTTTGCCCATAGCCGAAGACTACCGCAATCTAGATATGTATAGGTGTACCAGATGTGCTGGGAAGTTCAAAAACATCAACCGCCTGCATGTTCATATTATATCCTGTGACCCAAATTACCAACCTGTGATCCCAACAAACAAAAAGAAAAAGATTCAGAAAAGGGTAAGGATTGGTGAGATTAACGTTGATGAGGCGCCATTACAAAATAACACGAAGTTAAATGGTGACCTGTCGGAGGAGATTGAGAGAGAAAGAAGGAAGGAAAATAAAGGATTCACAGGATGTAGGAAGAGGAGAATAATGCGGAATGTTGATGCTGTGATGAAAGTCCGGAAGAAGAGGAATTATGAATTGCTGTACAATCCTCACAATCACGTCAGACGGCGCGAGATGACAAGTCTGCTGGAGACTCACCAGTGCAGCGGTTGCAAAGCCAAGTTTAAGACATTGCATCTGTTGGAACGTCACGCCACCAAATGCTCAAACAAGGAAACCCTACAGAGTCTGAAACCAACACAAAACAAGTTCATCGACGAGGTGACTCAGAAACGGCGACACATCTGTCATTATTGCTCAAAGCATTTTATTTACCTCAAGAGTTTAGCGAATCACTATCGAGCTTTCTGTTCCGTGAGAAAAGAGAAAATGCGTAAAGAGGAGATAAGCGATGATGATTTAGAACGTGAGAAACGGGTGAGAAACCTGATTGAGTGTCAGGAGCAGTGCAAGCAGGAGGCGGAGGACAAGATGGATGGAAAGAAAAGAAAGGGTGGTTGGCCGAAGGGGATGAAGCGAAAGAAAGGACGTAAAAAGAGAACATGGACAATTGTGAAGAGACGAAAGCCTGGTGAAGAATCGAGTGGAAGTATGTCGAGTCCGTTATGGAATATGGACCTGTACCAGGATTACACTGAAGTACTGGTTACTAATGAAAGTGATGACAAGAAAACAGCTCCAGAAGTAATAAAAGCAAAAATTAAAACCGATAGAAATGATGATGATGATGATAATAGTACTCAGTCTACATCAAACACAGTCAATGATTTGCAGAAAAAACCAGAAAGGAAAAATACAACACCGAAAAAATCGAGCTCAAAAAGCAAAAATTGTAGTCTAAGCTTGCAAAAGTCGACAGCTGAAAATGTGACTGGTGTTACTGGTAAAAAGAAAAAGTCAAGATCTCCTGGTGCTGCAAAACAATTGTTTATCAAAAACAACAATCAGTCTGATGATCAGGTGACTTCTGAACTTGCACAAAAATCTGTTGTCAAATTAAAAGGTGCTACCTCCAAACCCTTGCGTGTAATCAATAAGGGAGAAACGTTTTTGAAATCTAAACCAATAAAAGAGAAAAACAAAAGAAAGAACATTCTTAATTCTGACTTGCTGATGAAAAAGGGTAAAAAGCGTCGAGCAAACAAGAATACAAAAGATTTCAAAAGGAATAAAGTAAAGAACATTGATGAAAATGAAGTAAAACTTCTACTGCCTTTGGTCAATTCATCTGCTTCGTTAAATGAAGTTCCGTCTAATGTCACAGATAAGAAATATCTTTCAAGAACATCTGACAGCAGCAATGCATCAAAACTCAATAATACTCTCAAAAGTGTTAAGATGAAAGTTAAGTTTCGAAACACAGCAAACAAAAATTCTCAGTTTCAAGTATTGAAAAAGACGAGACAGAAAAACACATCCAAGAAGAACATTTCCAACCAGTTACATTGTACGGAAAACATTGTAAACAAATTAAAACGCTCTCGAGCTCGGGTTAAACAAACTATAGCCAAGTTTGTTGAAGAAGGAACGGTTTCCGAAAATAATTTAGAGAAAACTTTCGGTGAAAAGAGTAAAATTACCAAATCTGTTCGAAAGAGAAAAATTCCCCCAAAAGCTAAACAAAGCTCTGCACCATTTTCATCTTTGTCTGTAGATATAGCCACAGATAAAAGTACACCTATTGTAAAGATTATTAAGATTGATTCATCAAAGCACTCATTGGCCAAAAAGGGAAAGAAAAAGATGTCAAGTATTTCTTCCCGAACAAAACAAGCATCGATTAAAAACATTTCCACAAATAAAAACTTTTTTGTGAACAAATCTAAAAAGAAAAGCCCAAAATTGAAAGTTGATCCATTGAAACCCTCTGCTGATATTTTTTCAGAAGACAAGGAGTATTCTTTAAATAACAGCAACAAGATGAGTGATTTTTTACTGCCAAAATGCGATGAAACTACAGAGCAAGCCATCAAATTTCTGGACAGTGGTAGTAAGTTAGTTTCAGGGAAAACGTCGAAGAAAATTCCTAAAACGTCTGCGAGAGCCAGGCTTTCTCGTCGCAGGAAAACAAAAGGGAAAACCAGTCTCAAATCTGCACTGCAAACAAACCAACCTTCTTGCACTGACGTGTGGTCAGCGACGAAGAAAACAAAATTAAAACCCAGTCCCAAACAATCCCCCAAGAAGCTTGTGACTGATGCAAAGTGTTCCATCTCAGAAACTCTTGACCAAGTTGCGGCTCAATGGCAGGTTAAACCGGTATCCAAGTCACAGAGTGCAACAAAGAACAAGGCAATAAAACGACTGTTTCAGGATGGAAGCAGTAATATTGGAATAGACACGGTTTTCAAAAAAAAGAAATCCAGTCCAGCATCACGGATGCAAAGTAAAGCAATGGTGCTGTCTAGAAGTGTCGTTAATGCTCAACTCAAACACAAAAGTCCCCGCAAAATATCACCAATTAGAGCCAGCATGGTGAAAAAAGTGTAAATCTGATTTTTTATTTTGGTCTATGGAGAATCGATCTACAGTGTATGGTTATTTTCCAACCAAATGTCTTAGTTATTTATTTCCGAATTTGCCAATTTGACAGAATGTACATTGATTGTTTTTGTTCGAGTTTTGAGAGAAAGAGCTCATGTTTAATTTAGTTTGTGCATGATAATACTGTATAGACTGTTTGTGTTCAGGTTAATATTGAAGTCTGATGCAGTATAAGGGTAGATAACTTCTTTGGTAGCTGTCCACATTCCAGTTAGTTTGGTGAATGTATGTACATGTATCTTGTTTATTATCCAATAGTGACTTTCACAGAAATATCACTTGCTTAATAATCTTCTAGTGCTATCTTTTCTAAATGTTCATTGGTCAACATTGGTCATTATCCATGCAGATTGACCAATAAATGTGACAGTACAAAACATGACATCACGTTTATCACAAATTATGGTACGACATCACACTTTTGAACATTTTAAAGCACTTTCTCTAGTAATAACAATATTATATTACAGATCTGTCAACCATACTGTTTTCCTCAGGTATCCCGTCATTTCATTATTCCTCGTTTTGGTACAAACATAAATACCACCACTAGAAAGATAATGTTCGAAAATGTTTTATACTAAAGGATCACAAACAAATCCTTGAAAAGGTGAAGGAAAATGTCTTAAAAAGTAATTGAAAGTCATGGAATTTGCTTGGTAAATATGTGTATGAACCCCGCAGACAAGACTACATACCACACAATTTGATAAAGCAGGTTTTTTTAATTGAGGTGGATTGAGCAAATGAATTGATATGTCTAGTGAACATGCTAAGCATCGGTTTGGTTGTGTCATTCTGTTATAGATAAAAAGATAAAGTTTGTTTAACGATATCACTAGAACACATTGATTATTAATCAGCGGTTATTAGATGTCAAATGCACGGTTATATCGACACTTGGTCTCAGAGGAGACCTGCTGCTGCCACATAGGCTACTTACTGAATAACAGCAAGCGATCTTGTATGTGCACTTTCCCACAGACAGGATAACACACACCACAGCCTTTAATAGACCAATCATGGAACACTGGTTGGAACGGGACATAACCCAATGGGTCCCCCGAGGAGGATCGAACTTTTGACCCATCGAGCCGCTTTACCACTGGACTATGCCCCGCTCCTCATCACTAGTCAACACGGACTACCATTTTTATTGATTTCATGGTTCCTAATTCATCTCTGGCATCTATCTGTCTGGTCGTGTCATTCCGTTACAGAATATCATCAACACTAATAGTGGCTGAATGAAGCTTCCCCACATTGCGTTCCATTATGTGGCGAGCGGGGCATTAGTGTCCGCCTGTGTGGCCCGATTGGTCAAAGGATCCAACCTCCTCAGGGGACTCGGGTTATTTCCTGTTTGCACGTTTGACATCCAATAACCGCCGAATTCTAATCAATGTGTTCCAGTGGTGTCGTTAAACAAACTTTATCTTTTATAATTCTGTTAGTAACAGTGGTTGAATGAAGCTTCCACACATTGCCTTCCATTATGTGCCTTATATACAAAAACACAAAGTCAAATAACAAATCGGCCAGACTAGTATTTCAAGTTCTGCGATTAACTAATAAATTTCTAGATTGTCATACATTCTCGCTCGAAGCCAACAACTGAAATAATGATATGGATGTCATCATAGCCAACTGAAATCTTAAGTGGAAGTGTAAGTGCTTTGATTTTTCCCTTGGTGTTAACAAAAGTGAATTTGTGCGACTCAAAATTCATTATAATTTCAAGTTTTGATCCTCCATTTACAGTGTATACATAAAATTACATTACATAAAAAAAAACTTTTAGAATTTCTTCCACGACTGAATTCAGTCTCCTGACTGACAGTTAACACCAAAGTTTTTCTAAGGGTTGTTAATTCAGTTGTCTGTCCCTGTAAAATGCATAATCCATTACATTTGTACTAAATGATTTAATATACATGTATATTATAACATCACATTCACAAACTGATTTGCATTCATTTATATTTCTGTAGCTAGTCCTCATTTGTTTACTTTATTGTGATATAATTTAACATTTTCATTTATGTATTCTAGTTCATCAATCACTGTTCACGTTTACCAATAAAACTGTATTGAGAAATGAAATAATCTTGTTATTGGATTTTCACAGATCTTTAAAGTGGGATGGTCATAGTTGCAAAAACGGTATCTCCCGCCAAAAATGTTTAGTGATTTTGGGGTCCATAGGTGAAACAATTTGAGTAATAAGTAAACAAAATTTGATTTTAATGTGTATGTATTCAGAAGTCAATTGCTGGAAACAAAAAGACTTAATTGCTTTTCACCAGCTGATAATGGTCACAAAACCCCAGTGCAATAATTTCTGGATATAAAAGTTTGTTTAACGACACCTCTGGAACACATTATTGTTCAGCGGTTATTGGATGTCAAATGCACGGTTATATCGACACTTGGTTACAGAGTAAACCTGCTGCTGCCACGTAGGTTACTCTTTAAAAAACATGGGATCTTTTATGTGCACTTTCCCACAGAAAAGGATAGCACACATCAAAAGCCTTTGATGGACCAGTCGTGGATCACTGGTAGGAACGTGAAATAACCCAACAGGTCCCCTGAGGAGGATTGATCCTTTGATCAATCGAGCCACAGGCAGATGCTCTATGTCTCATCCAAATTTTGTTTACATTTAATCTATATACGGTACTTGTTTTAATAAACACGACCAATAGGAACTTGTGTGTTGATTAGTAAGTGATGTGAATTGAAACAACTCGGCTATAAACGGCCTAATTATAGTGGACCACGAAAAAATAACAATACAGTATTGCAGCATATGCACTTTTTATTTCTCTTTCACAATAACATGATGCCAATGTAATGATAACATAATTATAACATGATGAGTACGCATTTATTTTCCTTTATGAACACAATCATTCATCTCACACCAACAGCAGTGAATTCATCATACAAAATAAGATGTACGCACTTTTCCTTTATGAAGACAATCATTCATCCCATGTGAATTCATCATATAAAATATAATGTATGCACTTCTTTTCCTTTGTGAAATTATGAACACATTCATTCATCCCATACGAACAGTGAATTCATCATATAATGATGAAATGTGTGCACTTCTTTTCCCAGTTGATGAACATTCATCCCATACTAACGGCAGTGAATTTATCATATAAAATATGTACACACTTCTTTTCCTTGTTAAATTACACGCGAGATTACGCCATCCTGAATACACCTCCGATCTACTGCAAATTATCATCTTTACTGATATATACAATTCTCAAAAACACATTATTCATTTTTTAAGAACATCTTTTGTTCAGTTTTGAGAATAATTCTATACCATTCAGAGGTTTCCTCAGGGCCATAAGCGGCTCCTACTCCTTATCTGTTTAACTAATCGCTTTGATTTAATGTAAGGGCTTTGTAAGGGCCTATAATTCAGTTTTCTATCCCTGCACATAATCTATCAAATTTGTACTCGTGGATTTTACATAAAATTATAATATTATTTTTGAATTTTGAAAATGTAAGAGCCTTAAAAAGATCCTGGGGAAAGGCTTGTCATTTAAATGGATACAGCTTGTTTTTCTCCATCAAGTAATCTTCCATTTGCGAGCAGAATATTGTCTGACATTTATATTCAAAATAAAGTATTTGTCCTGCGCCTGGCACAATTCTTCAAAGTGTTCAGTATCGTGGTGGGTAGGAGTCTCTGATACCAGGAGGGGGTGGTCCTCTCATTCCCCTGGGTGGGGGTCCTCGCATCCCCCGTGGAGGAGGTCCTCTCATGCCTGGTGGAGGTGGTCGACCTACGAAAAAATATCGAGAAAACATTTCAATATAAAGATAAAAGATATAGTTTGTTTAATGACACCTCTGGAACACATTGATTATTAATCAGTGGTTATTGGATGTCAAACGCTCGGTTGTATCGACACTTGGTCACAGAGGAAACCCCCTGCTACCATATAGGCTACTCTTCTTCAAATAACAAGGGATCTTTTATGTGGACTTTCTCACAGACAGGATAGCACACACAATGGCTTTGATGGACCAGTTGTGGATCACTGGTTGGAATGGGAAATAAAACAATGGGATCTCTGAGGAGGATCGATCCTTCGACCCATCAAGCTGCAGGCTCTACTGCTGAGCTCCACATTTGAATATAGCAACCATTTAAATCAACATAATTTAACAATAACGTTTGTTTAAAGACACCACAGGAACATATTGATTAATTAATGATCATTGTCTATTGGATGTCAAACATATGGTTATTTCAACACATGGTCTCAGAAAAACCCACTGCTACCACATAGCGTACTCTTATTGATTAGCAGCAAGGGATCTTTTTATGTGTACTTCATTTCATTTGTTTAAATCGTTTTCCAGTATTTGTAAGAAATAGAATAATACACTTATGCACATTAGAGATCTTTTCTCTCATAACCCGAGCTTTCCAAACGTATCTAACTCACTTTTGATCGTAATTTACTTTTGCTCGTAACTCGCTTTCACTCAAGATACATTTGGAAAGGACTCATTGTGAGATAAACCATCTCAAACGGGTATCCATGTATTATTCTCTATATCTCAAACCGGTACTCACCAAACGGTGGTGGAGGACCCCGGGGTGGTGGTCCTCTCCAGCCAGGAGGAGGGGGTCGTAATCCCGGGGGTGGAGGAGGGTAGTTGTTTTGTTGAGGCATCATTCCCGGTGGAGGTGGTCCTGACATACCTGCAAAAAATCATAAATGTAGTATTAAATAATATACAACATTGTATTGCATACCCAGTGTAGCAGGGTCATTGTTAGCAAGTACATAAATATTCTTCTATTACTAGTTAGTTATAAATTATTTATGTGCTTATAATTGAGGTTCAAGAACTACTGTCATGGTCACACAGTCCAGCTCAACCACCTGTCCAGGACAGCAGTTAGTGTTAGTATTTTAGAGGAAACCTACTACTCCTATTTGATAAGTAGCAAGGGATCTTTTACATATACTTCCCCAGACAGGACAGTACCTACTACAGCCTTTGTTATACCAGTTGTGGATACTGGTTGGTGTATGTGGTAGTACACCTACCCATTGAGCCTTGCGGAGCACTCATTCTAGGTTCGAGTTGGTAATGGGATTAAAAATCAATTAATCAATTGTTAAAATCTCACTCATTGAACACATAATATATTGTACCTTGACCTGGATAATGTTGTTTGTTCATCTGTGGAGGCATGAACGGAGCATTGCCCTGACCTAAAACAAACAAATGATATTTGTAAGAGCATTTATATCGTAGTTAACCCTTTCATTTCAACTCATTGTTTAGTCCTTGACCATACATAGGTATTTTACAAACTGCAGTTATACATATCCAAATATCTATTAGCGTGCACAGACACACTCTAACATCCAAACAGAAAATCACTAAAATAGTTTTTATATTAAAAAAAAAGAAATTATAATAGGAAACGTGTCATTATTTAACAAATTGAATTGTTTTTAATTGATTTCAAGTTTTGCCTTCTACTAAAAATAGATTGCACATACCTGGAGGAACAGGCGGTGGCATTCCAGCGGGAGGGAACGGCGGCATGCCACCTGGTGGAATCGGCATCGACATGGCTGAAGAGGGTGGAACAGGCGGTGGCGGCAAAGGAGCCACTGATGATGCTGAAACAAGACTGAGCTAATTAGTAAAACGATAAAGTTTGTTTGTTTAACAACACCATGGGAACACATTGATTACAAGTCAGCGCCTTATGTTAAATGCATGGTTATATCAACATTTAGTCACAGAGGAAACCGTGTTGCCACCACATAGCAGGGTGTGCACATTACGGTCGCCCGGTTGCCCATGGATACTAAAAATAGCCTCGGGCAAGTCAAAATCTTATCACGTGTCGCCCGCTTGGAGACCGAAAATTTAAAGTGCAATTTAAGTAAGGTTTTTTTTTAAACAAAATTCGGTTGCGGGCCATTCAAAAGTTGTA
>JAUTCZ010044178.1:0-12291 GCA_032273805.1 Melanodrymia brightae | reverse complement strand
ATAATTAGAACAAAATGTGTATTGTCTTGGAATTTACATTTCACAAAATTAATTTATAAGTAATAACCTCAAGTTTTGTTTTGTTTATCGTAGTATGAACAAAAAAACGATGCGCAAACTTTTGTATGATCCGCTACGCGGAATAATACAGTTTGCACATCGGTTTTTTGTTCATACTACGATAAACAAAAAAAAACTTGAGGTTATTCCTTAAATATAAATGTTTTGATGCGGATGCATGTTTAAATGGCTGTAACCACGTCATATATTCTTGAGCATTTATTTATAGACTGGAAATTTTCCTTTTGTGAATCAAGGTAACATTGCTTATATGCAAGTTTTTGAATTTTGCAAACTGTAGAAAAATAGGTCTCATTTACCCCAATTGCCACTTGAGGATGAGTTCAGTATAGTTAAAAACTGCCAAAATCTATCAAAAACTGTCTAATTTTAGATTTATTTTACAAATATTTTGTCATGTTTAAGCGTAAATGATAAACTCTTTTGGGTTCTTCAGCATTGATTTGTTTCTTATTGGCATGACTATTTTCTTTCCATTGAGCCCAAACACTCCAGATAAAGTATGGTTTTTGTTTGTTTTGTTCAAAGAGGTGTTTATTTAAAATGTATATGTCAAATGTTTTTTTTAAATAACTCAAATTCCAAACCACTGTTGTCTGCTACCTATGTATGAAGTGAGGACATTAAGTTGTAAATAATACTAAGACTTATAATTCAGCATACATAAAAACGTCTGTTAATGCTGTTACTGTTTAAATTTGCATCTATACACAAGTGGGACAAATCACAGCATGCACTCACAATAAAGTGATATTGTCACATATTAACAACCTGATCCACGCACCATGAATGTAACTGTTCATTGTTACATTTTTTATTTGCACCAAAATGTCAACAGAAAGTTAAAATAAGATATAATTTATAATATCCTGAGTGTCTCCCATACAACTGTTTTTAAACCTATCAGGAGTCCCTCGACGTTATCACCTCGATGAAACAACTTCTGCATGTTCTTTCCTGAATCTATCATATATAGACTCTATGTTAGTATTTTCTGTTTTGTTTACCAGCACTCTCTGCTGAAGATTGAACACGTTGAGTGAGTGAGTTAGTAATGTAATGTATGTAGTGTAAACAGTGTAATTTTGTTGATGTTGCAGGCAGTGTCATCAGTAGGTCGTTCTGCTTCCCAGTCTATGCTCCGACACAGACTCTCAGACAACAGCACTCCATTGCAAGGCAAACTTCTCTCACACAAGGCCCAAATACAACGTAATCTAACATTCAATTCATTCCTTACACAGGATTGCCTGCCCTTTGCGCTCAGCGACTCGCAACGTAAAGAACATGTCGAGAGCACTAAACGTGCCAGTCTCATTGGAAGGTATTTCCCCATTTGCGAAAACATGATATATGAGACTCTAATAAGTTTACTGCCTAATCAATGGCATAATAAAAAGGTGATGTAATTTTTCTTGGAGTAGTGGCCGATTTGACAGGTAGACTTTTTGCCATTTAATAGTCGAGATGTCACGATTCTCCTGGTGGAGATTTCCACACAAAAAATGGCAGCCCTGACCTGTCCTCAATGCGTAGCTATCAGTATCAAGGGTAGGCAATCCAGTCTATTAATTCCTTTATATTTCATTGCTTCCCACTGAGTCCAGTATAATGGACAAGTGTGTGTTTATAATTATATTTAGTAACTAAAAACTATACTTTAATTAAATACACAGCATACAAGATTTTCAAATGCTGGTGGAGCATGATATATGCATATAAACAATCCATAAAACAAAAACAACCAATTTGTAGGAAATTTTCGCAAAATATAAAGTAAAACAGATTAACTAAATGTTTTGCATTTGTGTATTTAGTAAACCAGCAAACCTGGGAGTGATTTCATTTTTAGGTTGGCAATCTTTCAAAAATAAGAATGAACAATGACATTGTATACTGGTAGGATTCGAATCTACCATACTGCACCAGTTAACATGATGATGGTACTTGACCACTCGACCATTCATCAACCTGTCAGATCATTATGAACACATATTATGAAGTTTACTTTTGATGTTTACTCATACATGTTACAGCGATTCTTGTTGGTGCTGATTTTAAAGAACACTATATATACAGTGATTATCATGTAACTAGCTCTATAATTATTCAATACCCAAAATTTTGACTTTTTTTATATATTATCATCAGTTGAACAAAACTAAACTGGATATTCAACCAGATATGAATTATTCACATGTTCATAGTTTTTGACAAACATTATCTATTCTAATTCTTGTTTGAGGAGTACTGCTACAAGCTTATTGTATCATGTATGCTTAAACTGATTGACAGAAACACCATTTGAACTGCAATTCAGTTGTGCAAAAGATGATAACATGCTTTTGGTATAGACGCTTGCTGATGAATTTAATTGTAAATAACATGTTGAGTTGTTTAGATACTGATTTTAGTCCGATTGTCATTATTTCTATTATTGCTATTTTAGAAAGTACTGTTGTATTTTGTGATTCACATCACAAGATTTCTCCAGTTGGATATTGTCTGGCATATAGTCTAGATCACATTAATATGAGCATAAACTGAAACGCACTCGAAAAACCAATTTCCTTTTTTTAACTTGGCATTTATAAAACATCTTGTGAAAAAGAAAGCAACAAGTTGTTTCTGACTGCAAACATTGATGTCATCACATTTAGATTAGTACTGTATCATGTGTATGATTAAAGTAATTCAGTTATTCAGTGATACATTTTCCTTACCAATGTCATGTCCCAAAAACAATTATAATTTTTTATTTTATTTGGGTGCCCTAATTTGAATGCATATATTTTGAGTACAAAGTTTACTATTGTCAAATCACTGAAATCTAAAGCTCTGATTGTATATTTAATTTTGATGTTTTTTAGGACAATTGCAAGCAGCAGGTTTGCCTGACAAGCAGCTGACAGGATCTCACTGCACTGGTTTCCATGACGATTCTCCAAAACATAGTTTATTAAAACAAAAGTGTTCCACAGAATTAGCTAAAATGCTTTTGGGTGATATTAATCAGAATTTTAACAGACAGCAGAAGACTTTGGATGACAGTGGCTCAAAGGGTGAACAGATTCAAACTTCCTGTGTCAAGAAAGATTTGTGTTCCTTGAAGGACAAGTCCTGTTGCACAAACGATCCAGATCTTCTTTCAAAAGTGCCTCAGATAAAAGACAATTGTACGGTTAATAGCATTGTGGATGAATCTGTACATATGGACCTTGGTGCTGTAGATGGTGAGCAGAGGTCTTGTATTGTAACAAGCAGCAATCTATCTGCAGTAAAGGAACTTTCAAATGACTCTGAGCACAAGAAATCTATGCAAGATTCACAGTCAAAGAATGTTTCTTTGCATCAAGGTTGTATAGTTAATAATGAACAGAAAAAAATGTGTTGTGATAATGCTGTCGATGATGTGTGTTTAAAACAATGTGATGATAAGCAAGACATCCTTTTAGAAAAGTCATTGCATACAAAATCCAAGGAGGAATTATCAAATCCTCCAACACAAGCATGCGATAGACTACATAATAAAGAAATTATGCATAACTGTTCCAATATAAATAAAGCTTTCACTGAGACATCACATGATCCTGAAGATGAAAATGTATTAGATTCAGTAACCAGTAATTCTCAACATGATGCCTCGGTAAGGCAAAATAGATCAACAAAATTGTCTGTGGATGAGATTTTATCAAATCCATTACCACCAAGTGTGTGTGAGAGTTTTCAGCGTCAGAACGGACCGAGTGGCAGCAGTGACTCTGAGAGCAGCTGTTTGGTGATTGACCACGACTATATCACAAGACTAGATGATAACAAATCATTCATTAATGCAGACTAGTTGAGATTACTGAAATCTTTATAGGATTTCTTCACGTGTTTATTCTAGTTATAGAATGGAGAGTGTTGGGGCGTAGGTGGATTTATTTTATGTTCTAATGGGATTGGTGTTCACTCTGATGTTTAGCCAGGCCTGTGTGTTAATCGGTTCATGTGGACAACTGATTCTTAGCAAAGCATTTAATTTTCAGTTTTCATTTTTGGTGTGTGTATTTTCGTTATAGTGTAAAAAAAAACTCCAATCCTTCCTAAGTTCACTGCATATATAAGTATCCAGTGTATTATTTCACAGAACTGATTGAGCTATTATTAACATGGATAGTGCAATCTCAGGGATGTTTTTTATGCTTTTTTGTGTGAAGTTGAATGGCGCACATTGAATGCACATCAAGTTTTTCTATTCATATTTGATACATTTAAGTTAACTGTGATATTTATGCTAACAAAACTTCAGAAGGTTAAGAAATGATTTTTCTTAAAATTCCAGCTTATTGCATATACATGTAGTTGCTAACCTTTACTTCATAAACCATTCTCATTTGTTGTAGTCAAATACATGTTGAAACAAAATGTTGGGATTTAAGATGTTTTGTATCAAGTCGTGTTGGTAGTACATTCTTTATTTTAACAGGAATAAGAAATATTGAGTGTTTGCAAAATATAAATAAATGATAAAACTTGATGTATGACTGGCAGTATTTCGAGGATTATAGAATCTTGTGTACATGTACATATATTTTCAATGGAATGTATTGTAGCAATGTCCGGCTCGTAATTTCTGTACTGTTAAATGTTAGATCCCCACACATGATACATGGTACAATAGGTGTGCTCCTTTCACCTGTCCTGGACAGGAAGCTGTCTGTTCTGTTCGAGACCGTGAATGGAGGACAGAAGTTAATTTTCTATGTATACGAAGCATCCATTAGTTACGCAGTCAAATAAACAGTCTATAGTAAGATCTAACGATAAACTGCATGTCACAGCATACTATTACACTGTAAATAATGCCACAGCGCACTTCAGTAGCTATTGGATCACGTATAACACAAAATGTATTGGAATAAAATGACCACCCTTCACTTGTCTGCCATCTTGTGACAGCGTTCATTCCACTCGTGCTCCTATCTCGGCACAGTTAAAGTGTGTTCAGGACCGTTTTCCAGCATTCTCCATTGCTCTGTCTTTCATTCTGGCTGCCCAGGACAGTGAAGGAGCGTGCTAAATGTGAGGTCGTTTACAACGATAGTGCTTTATTTTTACCTACTATTTATGAATCACTGAACATCAGCTATCAAAGTAAACCATGTCCAGTCCATTTTTCCTATATCGTTTTGTTCTACATCACCAAACATGTTATGCCATTATGGAACCCTAGTGAGTCGTTTACATCATTCATATCTCGGTGACACTGTATCTCACTTTGTACACCACTGAATATCAGCAAAACAAAAAGACCTCGAAAAGCATCTCTGGGCATGACAGAGTCTAAGGGACATTATGACAAAATCGAGAGGGCATGCAATTACAAATCACAGACAAGACAGTGATAACTGATTATACCAGGTATTCGCGAAAGACGAGCATATCCTGCTACACAGATGGTACCCGTCGTAAACACAGTTATGTTTTTGTTTAGTTTTAATCCAAACTTGTGAAGTAATTTATTGATGACACCACCTGACAACTACTTAGTGTAACTGTTTAACCAGATCTCGGTAACAAATCCTTCTCGGACTCCGAATTGTCGTCATGGCCTAACAGACTGACGCTCCATCTATTTAATAATGGTGTAGATACCTAAAATGGAGAGATTGGGGAATACTAGTAACCCATAGCCTATGATCCTGCTTAATGTCTCGTAACCCCGCACGAGCGTTATTCCTTTCATGTGCGTAGCTACCATAACGCAATGTACACATCTTTTCGGCTTATACGCAAAATACCAAATTGAGTACACCTTTGCACGTCGTCCGAAACTTGAAAATTAATGTATGAATAATATAGGGTCAAGGGTGCCTTTCAGGATTGACCATTCACATACACAGACTGTACAGTCGACACCGACGCAATCCTGCAAAAGTTTGCTGGAAATGCAGACCATCGATTGGCGATAGTATTAATTGACAACTGAATGACAATAATTAGTTTCCAACATTACATATGTTGCAGAAACCATTGTGTTATATGCTTTACATTGGATAACAGTAATTTATTTATTTGTTTGAGAACTGCTAATACTTAGCATTTTTACATTCGGCAACAATGATCAAAGGCGACATGACTGTTTAAAACGTGAATCAGCGTGAATATCGCTGTCTTTATCCAATACGTTTGCATTATTGTAGGCTATGTTCTGCTTTAATATTGGTAACCTATCAATAAACTAAAACATGTTTGTAACCTAGAAATGGGCTGAGTTTTAAATAATTGTAAGCGAATTTCAACGTCTTTAATTGGCTATTACATGTCATCTCGACTTTGTTGCAATGTTCCTTTAACTTTTTTACATGAATATATTAATAAGATACCATTTGGTTATACGATTTATCAATGGTCTTGGCATTTATCTCACACAATAAATATCTATAACAATAGTTTCTGGGACAAGTCCTTGTGTAGATCATTGTCTGACACGAGTCTCAAGAAAATCAATCAATGTTTGATTTTATTGAGATCATAATTATTACTCCATAGTGAGAAGCCACCCTAGTAAAGTTCATAATTATAATGAACTCCGTCGACTGAAGATAAAGTGGAACACATCGTTTAGAAATCAGCGGTTATTGGACGTCAGACGCATGGTCACATTGACACATGGTCTCAGAGGAAAACACCGCTGTGGCCGCCTAGGCTACTCTTACCGATAAACAGCAACGGGTGTCTTATGAGCACTATCCCATGGACAGGATAGAACAAAATGCATTCCGCTGAGTAGGATCGACCATTCGACCCATCATGCCACAGGCAGACACTCTTGCAATAGGCTACGCCCAACCCCAATCCCACCCCACTCAACCCCTGGTCGACTAAGCTCTAGAAAACTAAATTGAGTACACATTTTGAGAGCCTAGCTACGTGCCTGAGTCAATACAATACAATACAATACAATACAATACTTTATTCATTAATACATGAACAGTACAAATGATAAAAAAAGCTAAAGTTTGTTTGTTTAACGACACCACTATTATAGAACACATTGGTTATTAATCAGCGGTTATTGGATGTTACGTAATATTATTTTCATCCATGTGTCATCTTGTCAATATTGTTATTCACACACACACACACACACACACACACACACACACACACACACCACACCACACCCACGCACGCACGCACGCACGCACGCACACACACACACACACACACACTAAAGTGGACAGTTTAAAACAGTGGGACAGTCGAGAATAAGAAAAGTGTAAATTTTAAGTATAAAATTTGTAACTTCCTTGAAAAGCAGACACATCAAATCCAATTTTGTATATAATAAGTCATTGTGTTTTGCATACAGGGCATTTGATTAGAAAATGAATTAGTTATAAGTGATTTACGTGCTTATTTCCACCCATTAAGGTTCGGGCGCGTAAGCAGTCCAGCTGCCTCGACCGCCTATCCAGGACAGAGGCCTTTGTTGAACCAGTTTTGGACGCCGGTCGGTCCTACCCATTATGCCTTGAGATGCTCTCACTCTGGGTTGGAGACGGTACTGGAATTAAAAATGCCATATGCCACGAATGGCATTCGAACCCAGTACCTATGGTCCGCCTGCAGTCAAAAGCGTTAACCACCGACTACGTAGGCCTAGACCGAATATTTCGGTCTCTCTAAACATATATTTTCCATGTTTATATTAATTTTTTATTATTCATGTTTATATTCATTTTTTAATAATAAAAAATGAATATACACATGGAAAATATGTTCAGACAGAAATATTCGATCTAACGTAGGCCGGCAAAAGGAAATGAAGTTCATATTGAATTTTACGTCATGTATCTATCTTTAGCTCATCCAGTCATTGCATCAATGTTAATGACTTAGACTGGATTACCTGCCCTTGATAGCTTGGGAGTATTTTCGTCCACAGTGGAAATTCCCTCAGTCTCAGAGAAGGAAGAAATTATTTTCTTTCGCAGTTTTTCTATATTATCTCGACTATTTTTCTCTTTCATTTTATTTTAGTTTGTATTTGGTTAAATGAACGTTATTAGTAATTACTTATTTATTGTTTATCGAGCATTATTCGTATCACAATGTTACTTCGGTCAACAAGGAAACTGAAAGTAGAAGTCATGTAATTACCACATTATTCTCAGAATATTGGGAAAGTGAAACAGAAATGTATTCCATCGATGAAAACTCCCATACGTGTTAGTCCTTGTATGATTGGAAACTGTCAACAGAATGGAAACGCAAATTGACAAACGAAAAGTGGTCGTAAAGGTAAAATAATGACTTGGTCTTTGTCTGGGTTTGTTTATTATAACTTTATTATAAAGTCAAAATGTTATAAAGTTTATAACATTTTGACTTTTGTAGTGGTTTTCCAATAGTTATTCAGTAACTTACTGCATTAGTAGAACCTGAGTAGAACGAATCTGTCTGTTTCTGTAAACCTATTTTCCATATTTATATAATCATTTTTTTATTATTTGGATTTTTAATTTTTGGTTCAATTCGATTCAAAAATTAAATATTAACTATCCGCTCAAAAAATGAATATAAATTAAAACATTGCTTGCTAATAAACAACAATTATTTCTGCAACATAGGATACTATAAGGCCAAGAGAATGAAAGTTATAGATTTGTGTCCGAACAATTTTAAAAACACATGAGGCTCTTTTTCATTTTTCATTATTCATTATTTTTATTGATCTGTTATTTCCATAGTACTAGTAGATTCAAGTCCAAATGAGGTCTTTGACATGTTTTAATTTATGGCGGTTTTGGCGCAAAGGACCTTGTAGACATTACCCTATACCACTGTTGATGATTTGGAACTTGAATTTGTGTGCCTTTTTTGTGCAAATAATGAAACAAATTGTAAATAATGAAACTTTTCAGCGGTACGTTTCACGGCATGCGGGCGGTGGACGCAAATTTATAACTTTCATTCTCATGGCCTAAGTCACAGTATCGGGTTTATATCACACTATCGGGTTTAATAAAGGTATACACATGTATTGATCATAGACAAATGATTGCCAGCTACAAATCAGCGTTACCTGTTTTTGTCACGTGAGTTACATTGCCACTGAGTTGGGTATCTCCCAGGAATGTATCCATGTAGTCATCCACAACGAACTTCAAATGTCAAAGCTGTCAGAACGTTGGGTCCCAAAGCTCCTTGGACCTGATATGAAACAGGCTTGGCTCAACATTTCAAGGGAACACCTTGTCATTTTTTAGGCGGATCCCAGCAGTTTTTTTGTGGAAATTTGTGACTATGGATGAGACCTGGGTCCTTTGCTTCCAACCAGAGACGAAACAACAATCGAAGCAGTGGAAATACCTATGTTCTCCTCCTCCCAAGAAAGCCAAGACTGTGATGTCCTCAGGCAAGGTGATGGCCTCAATTTTCTGTGATGCAGAAGGAGTACTGTTGGTGGACTACCTAGAAAAGGGTCACACTATCAATGGGGCCTACTATGCGGATCTTCTGAGACAGCTCCGGGAGAAAATCAAGCAGATTCGGCGTGGAAAGCTGACAAGAGGAGTGCTCTTCCACCAGGACAATGCTCCGGCACACAAGTCCACAGTGGCCATGGCTGCTATCCAGAAATGTGAATTCCAAGTTGTCGAACACCTACTCTATTCTACTGATTTGGCTCCCTCTGACTTCTACGTCTTCCCGTAAATGAAAAAGGAGCTCAGTGATCATCAATTTGCCACAAATGATGATGTTATGAATGCTGTGGACTACTTTCTGAGGGGGCCAAAATGGCGCCTACACAGATGGGATCCGTCTGCTCCATGACCGGTTGACTAAATTTGTTAATGCACAAGGGGACTATGTTGAAAAATTACTGCATTTGATTTTCTACAACTGACTCCATCTACCTTAGGCCACGAACCGAGAGAGAGAGAGAGAGAGACAGACAGACAGACAGACAGAGAGAGAGAGAAAGAGAGAGAGAGAGAGAGAAAAAGAGACAGATAGACAGAGAGAGACAGAGAGACAGAGAGAGATAGAGAGATAGAGAGAAAGAGAGAGACAGACAGACAGACAGACAGACACAGAGAGAGAGAGAGAAAGAGAGAGAGAGACGCACACGCACGCACACACACACACACACACACACGCAGGCACACACACACACGCACGCACGCACGCACACACGCACACACACACATGCACGCACACACACACACACACGATATATATCAACATGTACACTTGCATATACAAATATTTATAATATATTATGGTAATGATTCATCATTTGTCATGCATTATCACTCGCCTGATAAAGATTTATCTTGTTGATAACACCTCAATTTACCATGCGTGTTTACTCACTTCATGATTCATGATGAGAACTCGCCTGATAATGTTTCTTCATGATGAGAAGAGATTCTCAATTTACCATGAGTTATTACTCGCCTGAATATCATTCCTTATTTTAAGAACAGCTTCTCAATTTACCTTTCGTTAAAACTCGCCTGATAATAATTCATCTTGTGGAGAACAAACATATTCTCAATTTACCATGCGTTAAAACTCGCCTGCTAATGATTCAAACGAGTGATAAAATTAATAAAGAATTATTAATTTTTTTTACTTTAACATTTCAGGTCAAGAAATGTGTGATCACATTTGACAGGTTCATGAAATTCTAATAAGTTTCATTTACTTAACAAGTCGCTGATTAGTATGGATATTTACACTTCCCCAAACACATGGCGGACTGGAGTCCAGTTACAGGCGATATTAAACACTAGTGATTATAATTATGTACATAGTATATCGATTCTAAGAACAATCCACCAGCACTGAATTATAATCAGACTTGTGTTAAAGGGACAATGCCTAGTGTTAAGCCACCGTGCTTGCGCAGATAATGCTGTTTGTAACATATTTATTTCTAGCTCTTTATAATTAAAGGGACAGTCCCGACTTTTAAGACGAGTGCCACCATATGTGACCGTCTAATGCCATTTGTCATATAAATATATATATTTCTGGCTAAAAGAGCATTTCTTATGATTATGATTATAATTAACATTTACTTATAATTATTACTTACGATATCAATATGTGTGTATCGTATGTGTTTCTGGACATCCAAATTGTTATAGTAGCTTACTGTGACCTTTTGTCTAAAATAATTTCGCAAAATTCCAAGGACCATATTAAGCTTCTACAAACTTTATGGTCTTACAAATAGACAGTGTGCCTTTAACATAATAATGTCACATCATCACACTAGATTAACTAGACCTCACTTACAAGACGATTCTGAGCTATGATAATGTTCTATGAATAAATTATAGCCAGGCATGTGCAGTACAATATAGATTCGATTTATTCCGTAAACAATATTCCATACATATTCGAACGGTTTATTTTATCTTTCTGCACATACTCTATCATGATATAAATCACCCCTTGGAATAATATTTACATAGGTATTAAAGGCATGCCTCCGAGTTTTAAGACGGATGCCACTGGGGAGCTGCCACCTTACGAGTTACGTGCGGATGAAATTCTATTGTAACTCGTTTCCTGCTAATAAAGTCTTTTAATTTATTAAAGGCACAATACCTAGTTTTAAGACGTATGCCACCGGGTTTGAACCTTTAATACTATTGTCAAATATCTCTGGCTCACAGAGCATTTTAATTATGATACAGACGACTAAAGTTGGTTAGTTAGTTAGTTAGTTAGTTAAAACTTATGTACGTGCTCATGCCCAATTAAGGTTCAAGCATGCCTGTCATGGTCATGCAGTCCAGCTGCCTCGACTCCCTGCCCAGGAAAGGAGTTACGTGTTATAATATGATTATATGATAGAAGAAACCGGCTGAAACGGCTCAAAATGGGGGTGGGGGTGGCAAAGAGTGATTACTTTATAGAGAAGGGGAACCTGTTGAATTGTAACTGATTATAGTAGGTATAACAAATGTTTATAAAGTTGGATTTTTATTTTATTGCTATTTCTGTACTATTGATTTATTATGAAAATAAGATAAATGTATAGGAGACAAGCAGTGCTGGCGGCCGCCATTTACAAAGCACGCCGATTTCTCTCTATTTGCTACCAAACCTGCTTACTCCGATCAAAGTTTGTTTTATTTAACGACGCTAGAAACACATCGATTATAAATCAGCGGTTATTGGACGTCAGACGCATGGTTA
>JAUTCZ010044177.1:0-20986 GCA_032273805.1 Melanodrymia brightae | reverse complement strand
GAAAAACAGCAAGGGGTCTTTTATGTGCACTATCCCATAGACAGAATAGCACACAGCACGGAATTTGATAAACCAGAAGTGTTTCACTGGCTGGAACGGAAAATAGCCCATAAAAATGTTTTGCCACAGGCGGACACTCTACCTCTGAGTTACGTCCCGCTCCCCAACTCGGTTAGTATTCTATACATATTTCCAAAATTACTACAAAAACTAGGACAAAAAAATGCACTATTAAAATTAAAGTAGACTACCTTTTGCATATTATTGAACAGGGAATTACCAAATCTGGCAATGTTTACATGGAAGTCACATTTTCATGTAGAAATAATGATTGTCACACCATCCTGATATGTTGTATCTCCACGTGTAATATATGCATAGCTAGAGACTGGTAAACACATATTAACCCGATTACCCATTGACATGCACTTACAGGCCAAGATGAGGCAGGTGAGATTATAGAAGCAGTCCCAGAATTGTGTTGATGGGGCAATGTATTTTTTTATAGGTTGATTTGTCGTCACCATAAACAACAGCTTGAGGTTTCAATAATACTGCAGGTATAATAATATACCTAGGTCTGGGGGTTGTATATGGGGATGGTATATGTAACAATGTATCATAATATGCATTATAATATTATATATTATATTATTTACTACAGTGTCAAATATTTGTTTGAGGAAGGCATTAAACAAATGCTAGATAAATTTTAATAATTAAATATATGTCGTAGGTAGGTAGCAAATTGTGAGCACTTCTGTGATAATAATGAGCATAATAGCTTACCCAGAATCATCATTTAAATGTTGGTAGCAACTTGCATCACCCACAATGCATTCTTCACATGTTGGTGAATCCTCTGTGCATTTTCTTACTATCAGTGTCACACTCTACAATATTCAAATATTTAACATTTCATTAACAAAATTGTAATTGCAACATATATATGATGTATACATTGTATAATAAAATCAATTAAATATTAAAAACATCTAGTTCATGAAAATACAATATTTATTTGTTTTATAACAGCTTTTGTTGTTTACGGATTGAAGATTGTTTATCAGTAAACACAAATATTTAATAGACCGATAATAATTATGTCAAGAGAAAATTTCCATGTGTCAGTTTCAAAGCTAGATGACCATATCACTCCAGGTTTGGACAAAAAAGACCTTTTAATGGTAGACCAGCACCACATTCAGGTAGCCCCAAAAATGATTTTTTTTTATCAAATATTCACACTTGTACAAAGTTAGTAAAAACATAGTGGTTGAAAAGGTATCAAACATACTTGTTATGCAAAGCGTTGATATATTTTATTTGGAAGCCCATTGGTAGCATTGGGCTACCCAACACTTGTTAAAGCAGTAGCCCAGGAACAAAATTCTGTTGCCCCGGGCTGCCGGGCATGGGATTTATCCAACCCTGTCACTCACTGCCAGTCTAATATGTTAATCACAGTTTGAGATTCCAACTGCATGAGCTTAAAATACATCAGTCACCTACTCCAGTAATCCATACGACATTCACAAGTTCTTGCCTTTAGAATGTCAACAATACACACACTCAGTTATCTTCATACAGGCAGATAACAACACAGAGAAGAAAAAAACAAGATCACCCAATGAGATAACTTTGATATTTGGGGAAATATAATTATTTGGTAAACAAAAAAATGAATATGCCTACCCACCCTTACAAATATTGACATGTTGTCCTCAACACATCTTTTTTTAAGTTAATCTTTAACCCAATATATGTATCCTTGCTACCTCTGACAAAAAGTATTTTAGGTAAATATTCAAAATTCGTGACTACCCTTCAAAAACTATATATGACAAACATGATTTTAAAAGTTTAGATTATTCCATAGCTCAAAGATCGGATGGTCACCCAGAAACACTATCAGGTGAACAGATGCATTTACCAAGCTGGAGGATAAGGCGTCAATCAAAATGTACTTTATCACACAGCTAGATGAGAATCGACTGTATAATGTCACCTCGACTGAGCTGACATGAGAGAACAAGTAGCCCGACTGCAGGAGAATTCAGTCCACAACTTACTCTAGCCACGATTAAGCTGTGTACATGGAATATTCGCAAGATGACCAAGTCAAACAGTAAATATAGGCAACAAGTTGATTGTAAGGTGTGAATGTATCCCACATCTAGCAATACACTTTGAAAAAACAATAACATGAACATAGCAAATATTAAGTTTCAACTCACTTTGATGTTCGGAAGGGAAGAGGGGTTAAAAGCCAGGTTCGGATTGCTTTTCATGTACATGTAGTTAGAATTTTTAATATTGCTTTTGATAAAGTAACCCTAAATCAGAGATTTCCCCAGAGCCATACGGCGTAGGTGAACACTATTTCTTTTGTAATGTACCAGTAAGGACCTTAAATTCAGTTGTCTGTACCTGCATAATGCATAATCTATGAAATTTGTACTTATGGATTTTACATAAAATTATAATATTGCAGATGAATTTTGAAAATGTAAGCACTTTTAAAAAAACCTGGGGAAAGGGCTGTTTATAAAGCATCAATTATGTAATACAAACGAATATGTCTGATCAAGAATTACTGTGTAGGCATACTTTATTATTTAATGGAAAATATTTAGCCAACAAGCCTCAAGAAATGATAAATGTACATCATTGCTTACCTCCGACTGCTTCTTGACTTCAACCTTGTGCCAGTATCCATCAGAAACCTTCGACATGACTGTCAGCCTTTTGGGACGCGTTGAACCAAGTTTAAACGAAAATCTCACATTGCCATCAACTATTTCCAGTGCTACAAATCCGAGTGGGCTACCATTGACTGTGACAAGATTCAGCAATAGTAAAGCATTTGGTTTAACTGTAGCAAAATGAACTCCGATGTCAACACTGCTAAACTGTGTCATGGATGAATGCAGAATGTAAGAACCTTCGTTAAATCCTCGGCTCACTTTCTCACAGTTTGTACCAAAATATTTATACTTGCATTGACATATATAACTGTTTGAAACATCTCGACACGTTCCACCATTCTGACACGGAAGAGATCTGCAGAGGCTGCTACTTTCACACAGGTTACCATAGAAACTGTTGTCACATTTGCAGTAGAACGACCCTTCAGTGTTGACACAGGTTCCACCGTTCTGACATGGGCGTGTCTGACATTCGTTGGTGTCATCCTGGCAACTGGGACCGCTCCAGCCAGACATGCATTGACATGACTTGCTACCATCTCCATTTGTCAAACACGTTCCACCGTTGTAGCAGTAGTCATTCCCGCATCGCTCCAGAGGTATTTCACAGAACTGACCGTTGAACGAAGGCATGCATATGCAGACGGCTTGGATCTTGGGCGTAGCAGACGTCCAAATCAACTTGGGTGAATCGTTGATAGTGTAACCGGAAACCATCACCACTCTCGTATCACAAGTGCCAAAATTCTTGCAAGGATTGCTCTCGCAGGTGCCGAAAGACACATCCTTGATGTTAACGCCAGATGCGGATTCAATTTTCTGCTTTGCATTGCTCAAGTGTTGCTCCAGTGAAGACTTGGAGAAGTATTCTCCATTCTGCAGCTGCACGGCTAAGAAGACGAGAACATCGGAGACGAAAGGCTTCATGCTGTAGACTATAACAGAATTCTGAATACCCACCACACTCCGCAGCACAGTCATAAAGGAAGCGTACTGCCGTTCGAGAAAAGACTCCACATTGATATTTCCTAAACGAATAGCCACAGAATTGTCAATCGTTTTGTTGTCGTAACGCGTGACACTGACAGATATGTCATAGGTCACTGATGGATGGTTTGGATTTCCGTCCGTACCGTTAAGTTTTAAAGAATACAACTCCTTAAGTGGTGGGCTGTTCACACGCAAGTCACATCTCTCAAATATCGAAAAAGTATCATCTCCATTTACGATGGAACAGGAATAATTTCCAATGGTATCTGGATCTGCAGGTTTAACGTCTGCTATTTTCCCAGCTGGTTCCATTCCTTCCAGAAGCATCAGCGAGACCAACAGTTGTCTGCTTTCAGGTGGACTATCGTTCTCATCCTCAGTTATAATTGTGAAAGTCAGAGTGGACGTTTGTGTTGGAGTGCCACCATCGGTCACAACCACAGGTATGACAAATTCTGGGGTTACTTCGCGATCAATTTTCATCTTCGTTGTTACTATGCCACTTTTTTCACTTATCTGGAATTGCTGCATTGCTGGCACGGTGAGTTCACGGTAATGGTAAGGACCTTGGTTGGGAGGCATGTCTGGATCAGTGGTGTACTGAGAAAGAGTGATTACAGCAATACCACTTCTTTGGTTTTCACGGACATATGCTTCCAGAACCTGAGGGTTAAATTGTGGTCCATTGTCATTCACATCCACAAGCTGTATATTCACTGTTGCTGACCCTACAAAAAAAAAGAAGTAGAATTTTATTACGTATAATGATATGGAAATAATATTGCTACGATGTACATCTCATGAAAATCTACCTTATTACTAAAAAACAAACACATCATAAAAAAAAGACAAACAATAATCCTCCTATATCAACCGTATAAAATACATAAAGTACATTGCAACTGTAGATTTTCTAAATAATAAAACAGTGCTGACTAGTAAACAATCAGATGACAATTCTATGTAATACACAAGTTGACAATAGTTTATTGCAACCTGTCTAATGGTTCAGGGTACATGTAGGTTGAACTATTATAGTACGATTAATATTATTTATATATGCCGACTTAAATTACTGTAACGGGAGCGGGCGTAGCTCATCGGTAGAGTGTCTGCTTGCGGTTCAATGGGTTGAAGGATCGATTCTCCTCACGAGACCCATGTATTAGGTTATGTCCAGTTTCAACCAGTGATCAACGAATGGTCCATCAAAGGCCTTGGTGTGTGCTATCCTCTCTGTGGAAAAGTGCACATAAAAGATCCCTTGCTGTTATTTGCAGAAGAGTAGCCTATGTGGCAGCAGCAGGTTTCCTCTGTGACCAAGTTTCGATATAACAATGCATTTGACATCCAATAACCGCTGATTAATAATAAATGTGTTCCAGAGGTGTTGTTAAACAAACAAACTTTTATCAATTAGTGTATGACACATAATGCAATCAACTAAATTACCAACCTGTTTCAGGAGGCGATCCCGAATCAACTGCTCCTACTACAATGTAGATTGAAGTTTCAGTTTCTCTATCCAAGACTCCCTGCCCTGTGGTTTTAACTATTCCACTATGCTGGTCAATCTTAAACTGAGAGCCTGCATTTCCCGATATAATTTTATACACGAACTGTCGATTCTCTGGCAGCTTGTCATTATCAGTAGCCGAGACCTGGATCACGGAGACATCTCTTGGCGAGTTCTCGTTGACTTTAGCACTGTAAAGCTGCTCGCTAAACACTGGTGGATCATTGGAGTCCTCCACACTAATAACCACAACACACTGGTCAGTATCATTGCCTTGAATACTCCCCCAGTTCTTAGCCATCACATTGAGGATGATCTGTGGGGATGATTCGTAATCGGGTCGTCTCGAGACGTAAATCGTACCCAGTCGGTGATCAATCTGGAAGCCCTTCAAGTTACTTGAGCCAATTAGGAAGTAGTAAACGATTCCATCGATGCCATCATCCTTGTCTGAAGCAAAGACCTGGCCGACTGTTGAATTCAGTGCTGTAGACTCATTCACATCAAACTGGTACTGTGCCTGAGTGAACTTGGGATAGAATTCATTGATGCCGGTCACGTGGACATGCACCATGGCGACAGATTTCATGTTTGCAGAGCCTGGATTCACAGCCATGATGGAGAGCTCGTAATTTTTAGTTTCTTCATAATTAAGGTCTCCTTTAGCTCTGAGGATTCCCGATTTCTGGTCAACAGAAAACAGACTCTTCACTTGTGCATTGCTACCGACAATGTTGTAATGGATGATGGCAAGACTGTCGGCATCATTAGCTTCTAGAGTGAAGAAGCTCATTCCACTTGCAGAGTTTTCTGGAATGTATGCATTAAATGAAGATTTCTTAAACAAAGGAAGGTTGTCATTGACATCTTGAAGATTTACGGTATAAATCACAGAGGTTTTCTTGAACAGAAGTCCCATGTCTCGAGCTGTGATGTTCAGTTGATAAGATGGAACAGTTTCGAAATCTAGCTCTTTGTTAACCTTTAACACACCGCTTGATTTACCTATAGAGAAGACGGTATCATCATTTCCAGATGTAATCAAATATTGGACTTGCCCATTCAAACCAGAGTCTCCATCTGTAGCGAATAGCGTGTCAACTGTGAATCCTACGGCTACATTTTCCTTAAAGCTCTTCCTAAAGGCAATATTCTTGAATACTGGTGCATGATTGTTCACGTCCGTGACAGTAAGATGCACAGCGACAGAAGAGGACCGAGGTGGACTGCCTTTGTCTGTTGCGATAACGATTAAATAAACATCTTGACTCTTCAACCCAGAGAGTGATGATTTCACGAAGATCACACCAGTGTCCCGCTGGACCGAGAAATAGCGTGTTCCATTGCCACCAGAAATGCTATAGAACTTCTCAGCATTTATGCCAAAGTCTTTCCTATCTTCTGCCAGGACCTGAATAACTGGATCATTAATGGCTGAATTCTGAGGAACTGCAGAAAAGTAACTGTCTTCCAGAAAAATAGGAGGATTGTCATTGGCATCGACTACAGTGATCATGATGGATGTTTCAGAAGACATCACCGGGGAGCCCAGATCTGAAACTATGACATCCAGGGCATGTCGGTTAGCTGGCGAAGGACCTTCTGCAGTATGAACATAAGACATTGTCTGACGAGCAAACAGTTTTCCCGAATCTGCTTCAAGGCTGAACAAATCTGATGGACGTTTCAGTGAGAAGATGTATCTGTTGTTGCGTTCCGATATGTCCTTATCTCTGGCCTGGAGAATTCCAATAACAGTGTTTGGATCTTGATGCTCCTGGAAATCAAAACTCAGAGAGTCGCCGAGGAAAAATGGAGCATTGTCATTTTCGTCCTTAATCCGAATGTTCACACGAGTCGAGATAGTGAATGCTCCATCGGTAACTTTTATAGTGGGGAAGTATCTTTGGTATTCCTCGGCATTCAAGACAGTGTTTGTAGTCATATTACCACTGGCTGGGTCGATGGCAAACTTGTCTGTGTGTGATGACAGTGTGTATCTCGGAATGGCATTATCTCCAATGTCTTTATCTGTAGATGTGATTTGAATGACGAATGAGCCACCAGGCATGTTTTCTGGAATTTCTACCTTGAACTGACGTGTGAACTTTGAAGGGTTATCATTCATGTCCAAGACATAAACTTGAACAGTGCAAGTAGATGACTGGGTTGAAGCAGTCCCCTGAAATAGAAGTAATACCATAATTATAAGCATGTCCAGGGACCGTACATAGATGTCAATGTGATTCACAATCCGAACAATGTTTTGTAGAAGTGGGAGGTAAGGGGTTAAAGGTCAAGATTGATTTTCATGTGCAAACATCTGTACACAGTTGTTCAGTGTTTTATGTTAGGATTAAAAGAGGATGGAGGGTAGGTTAAATGCCATCTTTATTGTGTTTTGATTGTAAAACGCATTAACATTTATGCACGATCAGTTAAAGTATGAAGAAACTTTCAAAATATATAAAACATCTGTAGCAGTATGGTAGTATTTGAAGCATAAATGTAATAGAATATAAAACGTTGTTACTTTATAAGCAAACAAATCTCAACAAAACCTCTTACAATTTAAAACCTATTGCTCTTTAAAAAATGTGTTGTTTTATTCACTATTCACCAAATAATAGGTGACTATTACAGTTTTTAAATAGATAGTATATTCTCGTATGAAATAGTGCTTTTTAAATTGGAATAGTTGTAAATAAACTGAATTTCGACCCATCAATGATTTGCACTCACCAGATCCGACGATTTGATGATCAGATGGTAATAGTCATATCCTTCACGGTCCACGATATTTCTCGTTGTGATGATCCCCGAACTTCGCCCAATCGAGAACGTGTTATTCTTGTTGCCACTAGCAATGGAATACACCAATCTTCCATTATCTCCAGAATCTGCATCCATCGCCGAGACGACCACCAGAGTGCTGCCCTTGGGAACGGTTTCTTGTATGGTCGTGTTGTACATCAACTGTTTAAACCGCGGCGCGTTATCGTTGACATCGACAACGCGAATGTGAAGTTTCTTGTACGTGAACAGTGCCGGGTTACCTACGTCGTTAGCCTCAATCCACAGGTCGAGAGTTTGTGACGTTTCGTAATCGATGACGCCATAGACAGAGATGGTTCCGTTTGAACGATGGATTGCGAATCCTCGATTGACATTTCCGCCAGCGATGTTATAAACGATCTGATTGGTCCGGGTTGTTGTTGCCTTCACAGTGGTCAATGTCTGATGAACCGGCGAGTTTTCCAGGATCTGAAGGTTCGAAGCGAATGAGCTGAAGACTGGACGTTGACCGTTGTTGACCAACATGTTTATTAGAATATTCACTCTGTGGCTCAGAGGTGTGGTGCCCTGAAACAAACATTTTAAAATGATTACAGGACAATTAAATTAGCAGTTTAACGATGTCCCTTTTACAGAATTTTAATTTAGATCATATCAATTACTGAAAAACAAAATTTTTAAGAAAAAAAAGACATTGGTATTGCTACAATTCTTCATTTTTACACAATGATAATTTTAATTTTTTCTGTTTCATTAAATTTGTTGATAAAAATGGGCTATATTAGATAAGGACAATGATTCTGTATTTTATCAAACACCAGCAACAAAACTGATCTGACAAAATATCTGTTAGATAAGGACAATGATTCTTCTTTTGATCAAAGACCAGCAACAAACCTGGTCTGACGCGGTGACCTGGAAGTAATACGATGCTCCAGCTCCACTGAGTCGCTGTGCGGCAGTGATGACACCAGTTTTAGGGTTAATCTGAAACTTGTTGGCATCCGACCCCGACAAAGAGTAGATCACCTTTCCATTGCTACCAACATCTGGATCAACAGCCGTTACACCAAGCACAAAGTCACCTGAAGACAAACAGTACAATTCATAGTCATATTTTCAAATTATCATTTAATGTCAAATGAATGTAAATATAAATAATACTGATTGATCCAATCACGTTTAGTACAGGATAAACCAAGACCAACTGCTGATTAACTACATAGCCATTTCATTGGATGAGAATTTACTGGTGACCATTAAGAGCAGCAATTTCATTGGATGAGAAGTTTGTGATGGCCATTAAAGGCAGATGTTTGATTGGATGTGAATTTGGTGATGGTCATCCAAGGCAGAAGTTTGATTGGATGAGAATTTGATGATGATCATCCAAGGCAGATGTTTGATTGGATGAGAATTTGGTGATGACCATCCAAGGCAGAAGTTTGATTGGATTAGGATTTGGTCAACAAAATAAGGCAGCGGTTTGATTGGATTTGAATTTCAAGTCTGACTATCAAGAACAGTTATTTGTTTTGATGAGAAATTAGTATTATTTAAATAAGGCATTTATTTGATTGGATTGAAATTTGGAGATGACAAAACCAATGCGAATAGATGTTATCATAGATTTGGAATATACATGTACAGACAGACTAGGCCATAGCATCTTCATTTTTACCTGTGTTAGTTGGATCCAAAATCATTCTCGAATAATCCTGTTGTTCAAACTCGGGGACATTATCATTGGCGTCATCTATATAGATGGTGACATCAGTGGTCACTGATTGAGGAGGGATTCCCTTGTCAGTTGCTATGACGTATAAAAGGTATTTATCATTCTGTTCCCTGTCAAGCTGTCCAAGGGTAACAATGGTTCCGGAATCTGGGTGTATTGTAAAACGTTCTCCTTTGCTATTGGCCAGACTATATCTGAAATTTTTAAAATACCTTTCTTTAATTAACATACATGCACATAATATATTAATGGACATTAACAAATGTAATAACTCTTTGTGATCAAGAGAGAATAATATAAAATACTTCATTTTATGGCTAGCTATGAATGATGAACTATCGGTTATTGGGTGTATTACTAGGGTAAATATAACATCAATAGATACTTGAGTGGATAGAATTATGTTGTTAGCGCAATCGGCTTTGTAAAAAGCAGCGGGAATTCTTTTACAAATTGACAAATGGATGCCCGAGTGATGCTATTAGCCTAACAGATGCTGGGATTTTGTTTTGTGTTCAGTGAACTTGTTCACCCAAACACCCATTTGAAAACTGTTTGTTTTGTTTAACGCCACCACTGGAACACATTGATTATTAATCAGCAGAAGGAGCGGGGCGTAGTCCTGCGGCTCGATGGGTTATGTCCCATTCCAACCAGTGATCCATGACAGGTCTATTAAAGGCTGTGATATGTGCTATCCTGTCTGTAGGATAATGCACATAAAAGATGCCTTGCTGTTATTTGAATAAGAGTAGCCTACATGGCAGCAGTAACCAAGTATCAATACCACCATGTGTTTGACATCCAATAACCGCTGATTAATAATCAATGTGTTCCAGAGGTGTTGTTAAACAAACTATTATTTATTATTAATCAACAGTTATTGGATTTCACTTGGAACTTATTTAGTATCCTCTATAATTTTTATATGTTGATATTAGAGGAGATGGCTTGGCACATATTTAAACCGATTCATATGACATTAAACAGTTTGTGACCGTAAGGAATTATTATATTCTGATATATAAAATTTAAATGTTTTACAAATTTGTCTTATTATTTGTAACGAAGATTATAGTTGCTGTAAAATGGGGAATTTTTGTGGTTCTAAATGTTTGCGATAATATGTAATTTTCGCATTGCAAAAACACCAGGTAATTAATTCTAATTATTGTAATTTCTGCAATTAAATATAAAAAGTGAAAATTACAGACACGCGAATAATACCCATTTTACCGTATATTACAAATATTGAGAACAAAACACAACCTCTAATTACAATATATAAATTAATTAGAGAATATTTTCTCTTATGATGAAATATCAAAATCTTAAACCTATTTCAGTAGCAAATTTCTATTTCAGTAATAAAAAAGGCTACTTTTTGTAATAATACCCATAAAAGCAACGTTAGTGCTATAAACATTATGTATTACAGACAAAAAGTACAATATAAAAATGTTTTAAATTGTAACGCAGACTTTATGATCAATTTAGTTTTCCATAAGCTACTGACAAACTATCAAATGGTGTTACCAGGTAACAATCTATTTAAAAAAAAATTTAAATTCAAATATCTGCCAACAGCCAACATTGATGATGACAGTAAAGTTCTATACTGTGTTCATTTTGTATACAATGACAGTTATCATTGCCAATCAAAAGGAATTATCCATTATCAGCAGGTACTTAAGTTGGGGTTGGATTTAAAAGTTGTCCATAAAAGTAATATTAAAGTGTATAATGCATACATAAAAATTGCCTGGCAGTTTGAGTGGGCCGCCAGATAGGTGTAACCACCCATGTTCTGAGTACAATACAAACAAATGGTGTAAGAATACGTTCAATGGTTATTCACAAAGCAGATAAGCTCTCCGGGACTGACTGACTATCATACGTAATCCACAAAACGTCCGATCGCAGAATAATGCGTAATGAATCAGCAAAGAGAGTGAAAAATTTACTGCAATTCATTTTCTCTAATGTCAATGTCCAGTGCTTTATAAAGCAGGTAATTTAAGCGGTTGAGAAAGTTTACGTTTACAAAGTCTTTAATCATAGTTTGTTGTGACAGTTTGTATCTGTAGCCAGGACCACAGAGCTCTAATAAATACACCAGACTAACATATTCAAAAACATAATTGATTATTCTTGCCTAAAAATATATAGATTTAGGGATTGTGCATAAATGTCAATGTGTTTCACAATCCACACAAAATTAGAATTGTGTTTGAACCCCTCCCCCCCCCTTCTAATTGTAACATAAAACATTGATCAACTGTGGACCAATGTTTTTACATGCAATGCAATCCAAACTTTGATACATACACTATCTGGGCATTGGCTCCTTCATCGAGGTCAGTTGCCATGACAACAAGGACCTCAGTGCTGGCCGGCTTGCCTTCCATCACGTGACCAGTGTAGGAGCCGCCATTCTGAAATACTGGTGCATGATCATTGACATCCTGCACCATCATGTTAATGGTGCCAGTGCCAGTAAGTCGTGGACTGCCTGCAATAACAAGAACGTAAGTATTAAATAACTGTTGTAAAACTCAACAAGGAACACAGTTATATAAGCATTTTTATTGGATTAAGAATAATAAACCGAAGAACACTATGTGCCCTGCCCTACTAAATGATTAAAGATAAATACTCTGCAGCTATAAAAAGTATCCCTTGCAAGGTTGTTTAAGCTGAAAAAAAGATATTTTGTTAAAAAACTTTAAGATCGTGGCATAAAATTAAGGGTTAGTCGGGAAACTGGAAACAAACACATGTTTTTCGGCCTTACATTAATAAATCTTTGAACAACCCCATCTGCAGTGGTTAAATAATTGTCAGTCAGAAAGAAAATGTGCATCAGATGCTAATTTCATAATGCATTGAGTGTGCGTGCATGTGTGTGTAAAAACTATTAAAAAGGTGTCGAAATAATAAAATATTTAACAATGATGCTGTGAAATCTATAATTACTACAGTAGCTGGATGTATGAAAAAAAGATAATGCGGCTTTGCTGTCTGGGTGTATAAAAAAGCATCACCTGGCTTCGCATGTGATTGAAGGCATATGCTACATCAAGCAATTCCACATTTCAACAAACTGTGCACACAAAGCAAAGGTCAGGCTCATCTGCTGTGTGCACATCCCCAGTGTGTATGTGCTATGCAGAAAGAACAGTTGATAACCAAGATAAGACATAAAACTATGCGTCTGCTCATGTCTGTGATCTGTTTCTAATTTTTTATTCAGAATTCATCACGAGCCAAATCAAGATGAGCTGAAGATTGCAATCCTAAAATGGTGCGAGGCAAGCAATCACTCTCCTCATCACAATTACAATGCCAAAAAGTGAATTTTTTTATTGTAAATCTTTTCAATTAACAAAAATATCAACGGTTTTATTGATTTCAACTTTTTAACAAACATGCAAAAACAAAACCAACCCAAAAAACAATTAAAACAATTTTTTTATTTAGGCGAGCAATTTTCTGCTCTCCTAAAACACTCCAGACATGCATGTAGGTGAGGGCAAACAATTATTTGCCTTTCTAGCAAAGACTGCACTGCATACGACAGCTGTTCGTAATACACGTAATAATAAAAAAAATCACGGAGTGATGAAGGTGTCACTAAGATATTTCAAAAAGTTATTTGATTACAAAGAGTGTCACCTTCATTCATAATCTGATTTGACAGTTAGGTTATGCAATGCTAAAAGAAAGAACATCTCCATTAATTATTGAATACCAGATTGAGTACTGTATTTATGAGATTTATGCAGTGTTAATGTAAGTGGCTTCCCTATAGTTAAAGTGATATTTTCAAATTTAGGTGAACTTTTTTTCAACGAATATGGTTGGCTATATAAAAAAGTGGCACTAATTCGAATATAATTATATACGCTTCTTACTAAATTGTGGTGTTATAAAATGGTATAGTGTTGTAATGTTTGGAGTGTTCAGCTGTCAAAAAACATTTATTGTCCCCAGAACATAAGCAGTTGAGGCCATATTCACTGCCTTACATAATAAATGAATAGTAATGATTATGATAAATATGTACAATGTAATATATGAATAATGGTGGTGAAAGCAGCCATCCAAGGTTGTTTCTTTTTATTTCAAGACATACATGTCAAAATTAATCAATCATAAAATTGCAAACGAATACAGACAGATATGATTTTTACAAATTTGTTGGTATTTTAAAAATAAAAATACGAAAACAAACTATTGTGGTTACTTGTGTAATTGGTATTGAACAGTTGTATTTTACAATACAAGTTGGGGAATTCCCTTTTTTTTAGAGAAAAACCCTCAACTATTACTCTTTTAAAAGAATAATATCCAAGTAACATAAAACATAATTAATGTTGACTACCGCAAACAACAACAACAACAAAAAAACAAAAACAAAATCCCTTTTCTGTTTTAAATCGTTACTTTTTCCACAATTTTCTAAAAAGGGATCCAAGAAAAATGGTCCAGATTATACCCTGCAAAATGTCCAAATAAATAAAAACGGAAAATAAACACATTGTGCAATTGATTCTGGTGGTGTATTGAATTATAGCAGACGCAGAAAGAAGTGGCTGCGTCTGTCACTTGAGATTGTTTTCAAATGACACCAGCAGCTGACTGTGTGCGTCTGCCTAATGTAATAACCGCTCCACACAGCAGTTACATGATGACACGCAACCATCTGATACCACAAACAGAGCTGGTAAACCTTTCTTATCAAAACAATCCACAAATATCGCAATCTTGCTTTATAGCAAACATACAGACAAATAGAGTTTTACAGCTCCAACGGTATTCACAAAACTGCTTGATTGACAATATTTCACATTGCAAACGTTTTTTTTGTCAATTCCCATTCAGTTTGGAATAACTTACAAGAACATATATTTATATGCTTTGACATTAACAACAGATGACTTGAAACTTTAGCGAACTAGAATATGTGTAGAGTGTAAGTTTTGACAATGTTTGCAGTCTTGCTCAGAACAAGTAAAATTTGAAGTCGGGAGTAACAGATCTTTAGGTGTTCTACTGGGCTAAGAACATATATTTATATACATGTACTTTGACATTAACAACAGATGACTTGAAACTTTAAGACAACTAGAATACTTGTAGAGTATAGGGTTTGACAATGTTTGCAGTCTTGCCCAGAACAAGTAAAAATTGAAATTTGGAGTAACAGATCTTTAGATATTTTGCTACTGGGCTAAGAATATAAGAATATTTGATAATGTCAAAATGTCTTAATTCCAACATCAATTTCTTAGTAAAGCATTCATAAAATATACTTAATATATACAACTTTATCAAGTTATATTTAAGTCATATTGCAATGATCACTATATAAATATCATGTATGTCATAAAAAAGGTGTTTTTACAAAAGGAGAACCCAGACTAGATTACATTGTTAAGGAAATATAAATACCGGTATACAATCCCCTAAACGTGAAAACTCAAAACTCAATGTGCTTTCCCTAGAGACATCTACAAAAATATGACATTTAGAATGTGCACTATCCCACATGCATTCACCTGGTAGTGATGTAATATGATTATATTTATGTGTTCTGTGGGTCTCTTTCCCACACACCAAGGAGAAATAAATGTGCATTCTGAATCCACTGCAGAAGAGCCAAATTACAAACACTTGCAGATAATATTTTTAGAGGATATGCACATGTGAACATTCCCTGTGCACAGCTGGCTTGCACGCATTGTGATCGTTATTGTAAGATGGTTTATGAAGTCTAACAATACACAGGCTAGTATATATATATGTGTTGGTGGGGATGGGAATGGGGGGGGTGGGGGTGGTGGTTTACAAAATGCAACCATAAGAAATTTTTATTTTTAAAACACAATATTAGATATTAACTTTTGCTATTGAGAATCGAATTAAAAAACATGGGTTTTTTCCTGTGACCCATTCTGAATATCAAATTTTAAGGTTCTTGATTGTGATATAAATATAGACCAGTTTTGTTATTATACTAAGTTAGTTAATTAGTGAGTTATAATAACTTATTTACATGCTTATAATTCAATTAAGGTTCAAGCAAGTCGGTCCTCCACATGCAATCCAGCGGCTTCGACTGCCTATCCAGGACAGAAGTTAAGAGAGAGAAAACCTGCCACTTATTACTAAACAGCAAGTGATCCGAACACAGTATCTACCAGTCTTGAACATGTTGGTCTAACCACTACACCATGGTATTATACAGATATAAAAACTGCAACTATAGTCCTGAAAAAAAACCATCCAACAACTAGGTTACTTCCCTTTGAGAACTCCATACCAATAAATCATGTGATAGTAGTATTATATGTGTATACTTTGTGATCTATGTGATTAAAATGTAAAGAACATATGAAAACCACAAAAGAGATCTTGATAGTGCAGGTTGATAAGAATACTTGTGGAATTTAATTACATGTACAAAGTGTCCAAGTAAACAAGATCAAATTAATATCTGAGTAGTCTATCAGGTAATATCCTCTGTTGTCTCTCAAGTATTACTCTGTAATCTATTGTGTAATACAGATCCATTGTTAGGAAAAGATAGATTGGTTTGGCGGGTGAAAATACTCCTATTCGGAAAAAAATATTTCACAACTAATTTTTTTAATTGACGAAGTTGCTGGCCAAAATACAATGATAAACCGATCCTGTAAACATTCCTAGACCTAACCTGCCTGTGTATTCTATCACACAATACATTGCAGTATATCATGTAATACACCCTCTGCAGTATATCATGTAATACACCCTCTGCACTATATATATATTTGACAGTATAAATATAGCATATAGTCTATTCAGTAAATTGTTAACCACTTGACCAATACAATGTGTTAAACTAAATATTTAGCCATGTAATGCAGCGTTCTATAATAGCAACTGGTGCATGTCATTCAGATTTTATTGAATACTTGGCTACAGGAAACCCACTGCTGCCTCATAGATTACTCTTACGGAATACAATCAATGGATCTTTTATGTGGGTTCTCAAACAGACAGGATAGCATACACCAAGACCTTTGCTAGACCAGGCATGGACACTCTTGCACTGTGCTATGTCTCGCTCCGTAAAATGTATACAGAAGACGAGATCATACACTTGAGAATCTATGACAAAAACTGAACTCTTTCAACACATCTACCAAATCGATCACTTTTTACCAAAAAAACAGTTCTTTTCAGATACGATCATTTTAACAGCATAAATTCCAAAGCGAACGAAACAGCTCCTCTAAAGTAGCCGGCAGACAGCGGTAAGAAACCTTTGAAGGCTGACACTCTCAAATTGAATGACATGCACCAGTTGCTATTATGGAACGCTGCATTACTCATTTGGTGATAGAAAATAGTGTACATAACCACGTTGGAAACATCCATTCAATGTCTAACAGTTTTAACACTATATTTAGCTTTAAAATAGTATTGAAGGAAATGTTTAAAAAATGTATTTGCTTCCACACTTCTACAACCAGTGATCCATGCCTGGTCCAAAGTGCATATAAAAGATCACTTGCCATTATTAAAAAAAGAGTAGCTTAAGTGGCGGTAGTGAGTTTTCTCTGTGACCAAGTCTTGATATAACCGATCGTTTGACATTCAATAAATGCTGATTAATAATCAATTTGTTCCTGTGGTGTCGTTAAGCAAACAAACTATCTTTATCTTTACTCATTTGTTAATAGAAAATAGTGTATAATAGAAAATAGTGTATACATGTATATCCATGTTGGAAACATCCATTCAGTGTCTAACAGTTTTAACACTATATTTAGCTAAGAATAGAATTGAATGAAACATTTTAATTTTTCATTTGCTTTCACACTTCATTGGCTATGGATTTGTTTCTAATTTCATTAAGCAACTAATCTTCCATTGGCAAGCAATTTGAGCGCAATTTAGTGCAGACATATTAATTGATTTAATATAAGGGAGCAAGATGTAGTGCAATGCCAATTGCAGAGTACAGTTTAGAACCTAATGAGCTGATCTAAAGGGACGTAAGCTATAACAGTATTCAGCTATCAAATAAAATTACTCAAATCAACAATTTAGTTTATATGAAACCAGTCTAATCAGAGAACCATTAACCAGATATTCAATTCAATTCAATTATTTATTAACATTGAGCTATACAGCTCATTTGTATAAATTACATACAATATACATTACATGTACAGATAAAAAACATAACGTTTGTGCGTTTAACGAAGTTAATAAAGGAATCTTGACACCACTGGAATACATTATCAGCAGTTATTGGATGTTAAATGCATGGTTATGTATCAACATTTGGTCAGAGGAAACCTGCTGCTGCCACGTTATAAGGGTACTCTTACCAAATAACAAGGGATCTTTTTTAGGTGCACTTTCCCACAGACAGGATAACCCAATGGGACCACTGAGCAGGTTCGATCCTTCGATTGATCAAACCTTAGATGAACACCATTAACCAGAGCACCATCTTTAATGTTTACTGTCTCTAAATTTTATATTTGTAATTTTATCTAAAAAACAACACTCACGCAAATAATTAATACCAATTAAATCCATTAAAAAAGACAACAATTGCATTTTTTGCGCTAAACGTAAATTCCAGATCACGAGTAGATTGTTTTTTCGAAATCGCAAAAATTTTCTTCACGAACATTACCCATTTTACAGTACATCTTCAAGTTAAATAAAAGCTGTTCTTTATCCACTGTTTTTTTTTCTACTGCCATTTTATGAAGAAGCAGCAAATGCCAGCTGAGCAGTTGGAAATGCACCAAGGCTAATCTGCAGATATTGCAAATGTTTTCCCAGCTGGTAACAGTAGGTAAAATAGATTAAGATTACTGAAGCAATAAACATGGAGCCATGGAATCCCCTGCACACAGAAAACCAGACAAAGCAGCCGTATTTATTATACAGCCGGATGAGCAATGATATTCCACATATTTACACTCTCATCCACGAATATACACAGGGTGAACGGGAATGGTCATCACTATAATTTATCATGCAAATTTAATCAATTAAAATGATTAGTTTTTTAAATAAAATCTTATTGAACTTGGGTGTTTCAACCCACTAAACTTTCTAGGATCCAAGACTGATATGTTGTCTTTTTATTTATATACAAAATTTTAAGGACATTCCCCACCCCCGCCACCCCCAACATTATTGAAAAATATACACACCATATTTAACTATAATTCTACACAAATTCAGTTTTAAATTGACTTCTAATTACATTAATTTAATTAAGAAACCTACTTAGCTAAAGTTAGTAAAAACGTAATTAAATGTATCTTATGAATTACTATATTTCAAAACACATAAAATGTTTGTCTGATTGGTTACTTTCTTACTGATCTTGGAAATCATGTGCTCAAACATAACCTTTTGAGCTACATAATTTATTTCCAAGGCAGTTTATAAACAACTATAACACATGACCTGACAATCTAATTAAGAATTTCAATTGAAAGTTGTTCAGTTTCCGAAATACTGCACTCATATCAATAAAACAGACTTTCCATTTACACTTTTCAAAAAAAGATTCCTCATGCCAGGTATAACAACACAGTAATTAATTCATTAATTAAGATATCTGTAATTCCCATAATTCCATTTTTGGCACACTAACTGTAAAGGAAGACAATTGATTTGAAAAGAAATATAAATTTCTATAATACTGCAAACCATGATTATTTATTCACATAAATTATATGTTATCATAATAATCTTATCATTAACAAACAAACATTAAAACAAATTAGTAAACAGAAAAGGCAAAAGAACTGTAAACAAAATGCTATTTTCCTATCATCAGAAAACAGCTATCATTACTACAACAATATAATGAACAGATTTGAGCTGTTTACAGTACAAATAAATCACGATCCCAAACATTACTCAACTCTTTTAGCAATCTAATCCTTTTATCACTAAGAAAAAAAGAAAGACTGTTAGCAAAACTGTCAGCAAATGTTGTTGTAATGCACACAGCTGGGCAGTAACAGGAGTTGGTTTGCTTTCCGAAGGAAATCAGTCTTTGATAATAAAGTGTGATAGCATCGGAACTGCATTACAAGTGAGCGGAGGATCTTTTTTCAAGATGATTTATCATATAAATATTTTCGGATTGCTTTCCGCTGTAACCTCACACACTGCACTGTTTACAGGGTTATATCTTTTGAAGTCATATTTTGTTTAATGTCAAGGAGAACGATAGAAGAAGAAAAAACCCACAATGGGAATTGAACGCGTATTCCAAATTACCGGTACTTTTGGATAGCATGCAATTTGTAGGCCTACGTATGTGCTATGGAAAGTAAAAATAAAACTAGCAACATGTCAAGACTAAAATTTAATCGCAAAATAATGGATTTTAATCAATGGCTAAAAGTTAAAATAACATCGTTGATATAAAAAGGGAATAGTTATACATATTAAAGTGTGATATGATAATTGAATAATATATTTTAATATATATTATATAGAACTTATTTCTAATTATGGTGGCCGGTATAAGTAGTTTATATACACCTACACATTGAGACTTGCAAAACACTCACTAGGGTTGGAGCCAGTGTAACAGGAAATTTACCCCCCCTGAAAAGGGTAAATATCCTAGGAAATATACCCCCCTCCCCTGAAAATAGATACATATTTATACATACACTGTAGGTCCCTTGAATGATTATTATACACAAATGCGTATATTTATTTATATTCTATTTATATTTTTTTATATATGTATATTTATGAATAGTTGCTTTACCTCATAAGATTTATTTGTTTACAAAATATAGAGTTAATTGTTTGGTTTTGTAACAAAAGGATGAGATATAGACAATAACTTACGAGTTACGAAATCTTCCCCCTCCCCCACATTAGTTGCTGTATATAGTGGGTGGGGATTATTTATGCTAGGAAATCTTCCCCCCTACCGCACATTAGTTGCTGTATATAGTGGGTGGGGGGTATTTATCCTAGGAAATCTTCCCCCCTCCCCCACATTAGTTGCTGTATATAGTGGGTGGGGGGTATTTATCCTAGGAAATCTTCCCCCCTCCCCCACATTAGTTGCTGTATATAATGGGTGGGGGGTATTTATCCTAGGAAATCTTCCCCCCTCACCACATCAGTTGTTGTATATAGTGGGTGGGGGTTATTTATCCTAGGAAATCTTCCCCCCTCCCCCAC
>JAUTCZ010044176.1:0-33207 GCA_032273805.1 Melanodrymia brightae | reverse complement strand
TTGTGAACTGACATTGTTCTTTGTGGTCATGTGGCCTGAGCAACTGAAAATAAATCTTGTCTTGTCTTGTCTTGTCTATTATAACTAAGTAGGGGGCGGGTCGTAGTCCAGAGGTAGAGTGTCTGTCTGTGGTGGGATGGGTCGACGGATCGATCCTCCACAGCGCAAAACATTTTATGGGCTATTTCCCGTTTTAGCTAGTGATCTACGACTGGTATTTCAAATTCCGTGGTGTGTGCTATCCTGTCATAAAATACCCCTTGCTGTTTTTCGGCAAGAGTAGCCCATGTAGCGCCGACAGCAGATTTCTTCTCAGACCATGAGCCAAATATAGCCGTGCACCTGACGTCCAATAACCGCTGATTTATAATCGATGTGTTCCAGTGGCATCGTTAAACAAACAAACTTTATCTTTATAAATAAGGAAAACAAAACCATTTGGGTTATGGTTCAAAATATATAATATATTTAGCCTACGTGACCAAAACATTTGCTCGTGACCAAGACCATACGAATCATAATAAAAACATAATTCAATATAAAATATACGACATGTAATCGTAAGCTTATTATATCGGTTACTGGCACATGTAATACCAAAACGTCTTCTTGTCAACGAATACCATATGCAATCAGAATACGAGGACATACATATTATATATTATATGTCAAAGATTTGTCAAAAGGTTGACCCCATTCCTTGGACAATGGCTCCTGAACACTTAACATAAAATATGTCACATTCGTTTGTCATTTGCCGAAATGCTTAGCTCTTCTGGGACTGAACTTGGTCGTAAATAACTGTATTGTTCCTTTGATCAACATTGTGTATAAGCGGTCATAAGTTACAGAAATACAAAACGTATTAGCGAAAGTGTGCACACCACTTTGTTGAAACTTCAAGTAATACTTGAAAAGTGAGCCACGGGTTCTTGTTTAAAATAAAGATTAATTGGTTAACTGTTGTCGGCGTACAGGAATGGCAATTCGGAGTAAATTTAGAACAGGACGGGGGTGGGATGTGGTGGGGGAGAGTCATACATTATAACTAACGCCAAAACTACCGAAATGGCCGTGTTGCCATGAAGCTTTAATACAAAACGAAAAGATCCAACCAAACGATCCGTGGGTATGGGTAGCGAACAAAGACAATTACTGTTGCATCAATTCCAGTGGTGGGTAGGGTTGGGTAGATATTAAAGGAAAGCTACATAAATTTAAACACTGAAAACACACCAACCGGTCTCCGTGGCACAGTGGTTAACGCATCGAGCTTAAAACTGGTAGGCATCGGGCTTAAGAATGGTAGATACTGGCATATGGGTTTTTAATCCCAGTACTGATGTAACAGTCTGGCAGGAATGCAAGTCCGGTAATATCATAATAAAATGGAATAAGTAACACAATGAATAATTTCGGAATGAAACGAATAGCCTGATTCATAAAATGAGTTCATGTAAGAAACAAAACTCAATAAAACTGACTTATGCATGTCTGGTTTGGACTAAGGATCTCTAAATTACAAAATTGTAAAAGATACAATTGATTTGTTTAACCACCCCATTGGAAAACATGGAGTAATAATCAGCTCAGTTATTGGATGTCAAATGCACGGTTATAATAGTATCGACACAGAGGAAACCCGCTGCCGCTACATAGCCTACTCCTACCGAATAACAGCAAGGGATCTTTCATGTGCATTCTCCCACAGATAGGATAGTGCTGGTCGTAAATGACTGATAGGAACGAGATGATCATACGCGTCAACTGAGGACGATCGATCCTTCGCACCTCATTCTTGCTCTGAGCTACGTTTCTTAGCGCTACCAAATCCGTCTGTAATTATTATATTATTATATTTTATGACATGACCTTGTCTATACAATAGTGCCTTATGACTCTGCATTGCTGATTATCTCCAAGTATTAATCTCTTGCGAAATGACCAAGATCCGCCGCCATCTTTGCCAGTTTGGGGATTCTGGTTCTGGGTTGGATGGACATTGGACAGTGACTGTTTTAAGCCTTGCGAATTATGGAAAATGGTCCAAGAAGAGTCCTGTGAGTCGACAGACAGGCTCATCCAGCTAGTATATCGAATATGGTGGTTTGTGCAGCAAGTGTTACTTCATTCGTTGACTGCGAGTTTCCTTCTACTGGCGATCTTGTATAAAATATCAATGCATGTGTTTCACAATCCGAACAATGTTCGGAAGGGGCTCGAGAGGGGTTAAAAGCTAAGTTAGGATTGCTTTTCATATAAAAATATCGGTCCACAGTTGATCAATGGTTTGTTAGTATTAAATGGGAATGGAGAAGTTTAAACATAATCCTAACTTTGTACGGATCGTGAAGCAAATTGAGAAATATATATATGTACGATCCTTTGTGAGTCACGGGTTCCATCATTTGTTTTGGTCCAGTAAGCGCAAAACACTGTGGAGCAGACTAGTGGACAGTGTGAAGGCACAACACAATATAATATAATATATCAACATGTTTTGATTCCATGCGTAAACCAATCAAAGGTTATCGATAATAGAAAGTAAGTACTGAAGCAGAATGAATATTGTTCACGTTGCTCAACAGGTGAGGAGACCCAACAAAGAATAAGACCCATATTTACTTGCTATATACATGTACCTATATATGTATGTACCTATATGTATTGAGTTTTTTGGTTTCTTTTACCTCAATCCAGTTAGTAAATAAATGAAAAGTGATTGGTTACAGGAACCCCGTGCTGAAGTAGAAGGAATATTGCTCACATTGCTTTAGATGTGTGGAGACCCTTATCTATGTGGAGATTAAGAAACAAACTTCATGTATAGATCACAATCTTTAAAAAAAATTAGTTTACCTATAAATCCTGTTAGAAAATCAATGACACATCACTGGTTTTCATGTTATTATTGAATTAAATAGAACTCCGCCAGTAAAGTTAATTGCGTAGGACAAAAAAAAATTGACGTGGAAACGTTCATACACATTTTGATCATATGTAATATGCAAAATGCTATATTGCATTCGCATACATTTTCTTATACTAAATGTATTAGAAAACCTTCAGATTTCTACTCCATTACTCATTCTTTTGAGACTGTTATTATGACTCAGTCTTTTGATACATGTACTATTACTCAGTCTTTTCAGAATATGCCCCCAGCTGCCTCGACTGTTTGTCCATGTCAGAAATGAGTGTTAGAATGAGCGAGGAAACCCGCTACTACTATTAGTGAAGACTAACTCTGGTTTGCAGACGGTACAGCAATTAAAAGTCCCATACCCAGATTGGGATTTGAACACAGTACCAACCAGCCATAAACCCAAAGTGTTACATATGGAGGCCGGTCACAGAAGACAAAACAAATTCAGATATATGAAAATAAATTTAATACAAAATATTTACAAATTTGTGTTGACATAATTTTATGATAATGACTATAATACTCATGCAAGTTAATAAAACATGCTTTAATAGTAAAACAAATTAAAACATCAAAATAAATTAACATTAGTGACATAATTTACTGATGAGAGTGACTTCCAGAAAACATCAGGCAATTCGGGTAACTGAGATCTGTATATCATGAATAAAAGATTAGACAATAATATCCAAGACCATGAAACAATAAACCGTTAACACTTTTTCGGCCATTTTAGACAATTATACATTTTGAATGGTTTTCCTCAAAACACAAACTGGCACCCAAAGTCAGCGATTAAATAGACCAAATGATTCGTAGTAATTACTTACCCAGTATCCAATGTTTATGTTAATTATTCATTTGGTAATGGACAAAATATCACTACAATTTTCATCAATACAGTCAGTGCATACTTGAATAAATCTGTATAATTATGTTAAAGTAAGTCATCTGAAGCATATTGGTATCACAAATGTGTTTGTAACTAGAAAACTTGTCTAATCCAGCACTCTGTATAAAAATAACCCCTTTCTGTTGGTCCATTGCTAATGTTTGATTGTACCTTTGTAACTTTATAATGGAGAAACTGCACTTAACACAGGACAATAAACATCACAACGCACATTATTACAGGGATAATCAGTATAACTTACTATAAGACACTACCGTATATATGGGAAGGCTACACATTGAGCCATAGAAGAGACTGAAATAAAACCAGATCAGCCAATCAGAGCTCTTGTCAAGAACACACGTGAACTATTCTAATTTATGTCGCCCATTCCATATTATAAAGTTACTAGGAAGTAATATATATATATTCTATAGATGATGATCTGTTCCGAACAGACTAATATCAGATGATACATTATAATAATGATAACAAATGATGAAATCTTTGCTTAAAAAGATAGATGGCTGTTTAATACAGATTATATTTTACTAGAGAACAGATACATGTAGGTGGTTTTCTAAGATAGATGGCTGCTTAATACAGATTATATTTTATTAGATGAGATAATTTAAGAGACCAGAGAAAGGTGGCCTCCTAAGACAGGTGGCTGCTTAATACAGGCTATATTGTACTAGATAACATGATTTAAGATAGCATAAATGTAGTCTCCTCCGACAGATGGCTGTTAGCACATGTTGAAATATATAAAAGTACTATCTTTCTGATAAAAGTATTTCTATGTGGACAATAAATATTCTATTTTGTCAATAAACAGAAACGTCACAATACATGCATTTTAAAACTAACACTAATACCCGAGATTATAACGTCTTACGCTCAGCACATGCGAGGAGTTGATGTACTAATACTGAATGAATATCACCATGGCAAAGATCATCAATCACATAAAGTGAACTCTTAAATCTAGCACAAATATTAATCACATGCACATCAATACTGGTAATGGTTACTAGTCATACTAAAAAATGTATTTGGTATCTCATAAAGAAACTTTTCAAATAATTTATCTAAATTTGGACGGCGGAAAAAGATCTACAATTTGTAACCAATGACACTTTGTCACATTAATGGACACTAAACACTAAAATAAATTAATACATGCAATAGAATTTATCCTGAATACTTCACTAGAAATAGGATTTATCCTGAATACTTTGATAGCAATAGGATTTATCCTGAATTCTTCTATAGCAATACGATTTATCCTATATACTTAAATAGCAATAGGATTTATCCTGAATACTTTGATAGCAATAGTATTTATCCTATATACTTCAATAGCAATAGTATTTATCCTGAATACTTCAATAGCAAAACTGCATACGAGACAACTCTGAATGAAAATGTACAACACTAAAATGCTTTTTGTATAAGTCGGCAGACATAATATAGAAGCATTAACTGCTCTCAATAACAAATCATTTTAACATGAGACATGGTCCTTGAAACATAACGTAATAGTGCTATGTGGTCACCCATTATGCTGTATAGTAACTGTATACATGTATAATACATAATTATATATATTTTTTTTATGTGTATAATATTAATGAAATAGGACCTGGCGTGTTATAATCAGTTTGCATAAAATTGAAAATCAAAACATACATGTAGGCCGCCTACATGTAAAACATACATGTAAAACATGAACAAATAATCAGCGACAAAATTAATAACGGTATATAAAATGTCACAGCGATTGTTCAAATCAGACACTTGATATAGATCTCTTACATAAAATGCCTATATGTATATGTGTATGCAAATTAAAATTCATTGAAATATATATACCGGTAATATACTGAGTATGCCTATTATGAGTGAAGGATTATTAAATATTTGACTACATGTTTATATTCCATATAATATTGTAATCATCTATTATGACTAAACAGGACAATAGTATTTAAAAACTATTTAAAATTTATTGCATACATACACGTACATGTATATGTATAACGGAGACTGAATATAAATTAACAGATGAGTTTTGTACATGTAGATGTTTAGAAAAATAAGATGCATAGAATTGGAAAGGAGCTTTATATAATACTAGACTCCAGCTGATAGATTAATTTTAGTTATTAACATGCACAATTAATTGTAAATTGTGAATTATAACTCATAACGACAAAATAGTGATATTTGTTCAAATGATTTCAGAAATAGACAAGATGTAATGAACATAGGATGGATGGATGGATGAATGGATGGAAGGATGGATAATTATCCATTAAGTTAAAATAATACAATTTCTTTAAAAGTAAAATGCATGACCAGTTTTGTTTTTGCTTATAAAGCAAACTTAATAAATTCTTATTTCAATACTAATGAAGCGATACAGATAAATCTAAAACAAACCCCAGGTTCTATTTCAAGAGTATTAAATATTATAAGTGATAAATAATACAAATAAACATTTGATAAAATTTTATATCTTTATGATTGTATTCATATAAAACTATTCATAGTTCATGGAGGGAATAAGTTGCAATACTGATGAATACTAACAAGTGCACAACATTTTTAATTACTTACTTAATGCACTTACACTAAAAAGTATATAACAAAAACATAACACAACACAACACAACATGCACTTATATGCCATACATAAATGCACGAAATTACAATACTTATACATACATACATGTAAATTAGATATTAAACTGTATATACAATGAATGAAGATAGATTAAGGAAATGATTGGCACAGTTATCTTCCCAAAATCTGTCTTCAGTCAAATGAATACACGTGTATTCAAACATGTCCGAAACAACATAATTATATTTATCATAAAAATGGATTGTTAGGGTGGGTGTAATAGTAATCATATTTAACCACTTCAAAGCTAAACATGAGAAGCAGTCAAGATATTCCCCTACCAAGTGAGATGGTCAGTATTAATAATATAAAAACACTTCGGGTCATGACAACTGGAATACATGCAAGGAAAATCTAATACAGTGTATCAAAAGAAAATATTCAAAACAGTAAATTTAAAGCGACTACAAAAAAAATTCATCAAAATAATTTTTATTTTTAAATATATTAGATTGTAATAAAAATATATAATAATATTATTATTATAAGTTTATGCATGTCATGATTGTTATAAACACTGCTACCAACAAAAACATGAACTTAATGAGGAGTTGTGTGGGTTATAATAATATTGTTAATAATATTGCAAGAATTGGCATAGTTTGTAGATTTGTTAAGGTATCATGTGAAGCTTTGTTCGCTATGACAAACAGTAGGCACAATGTGATCAGCTGAATCAAGATCTCGAGATCACAGACTTGTCTTGTGGGTTACGCATCCTGAAATAACAAAGATAGTTTGTTTGTTACCACTGGAACACGTTGGTTATTAGTCAGCAGTTAATGGATGCCAAACGCATGGTTATATCAACAATTGGTCACAAATAAAGTTTGTTTGTTTAACGACACCACTGGAACATGTTGATTATTAATCACCGGTAATTGGATGTTAAATGCACGGCTATATCAACACTTGGTCACAGACCAAATTCGCTGCAACCACATAGGCTATTCTTCATTGAATAACAGCAACTTGGGATCTTTTATGTGCACTTTCCAACAGACAGGATAGTACACATCACCAGTGATGGATCCCTGGTTGGAACAGGAAATAATCCAACGGGTCTACTGAGGAGGATTGATCCGTCAACCTATCGAACCTCAGGCAGACACTCTTGCGCTGAGCTACATGAATGCTTCGCTCACTTAGTGAGCTATGAAGTAAAGTAACATTTCTACACACGTCACATTTGTAAAAATGATGTTTTCATGGTTTTATCTGTCTATTATGTTTGTTCAACCACTGCTAAGTGCATGTCAAGTGCGTTCCTAACTAAATATAAAACAATGACAAACTCACCACGTTTCAGTTGTTTGTTCTTCAGTAAGCTGCCATAAACGTATCACAGATGGGTTGAATAATAACACGCCACACTTCATTCATCAAGCAATGAAACGATGCTTAAAGCTAAGTTCATCAATAATTAGTCATTTGGCACAGGGGTCTCATATCACAGTTTTCTTTATCATTTGACTTGATCCCGATCTCCAAGACAGACAATTGTTGAAATGCACACGAATAAAGTGGACACTAATTCTTCAATAGGTATGATCAGTGATGAATGTAATGTGATTTGATGACTTTCTACAACATGATTGGTCATCTACACTAAATAATGATATAAAAAGTAATTGGACTTGAATTTCCAAAATCTTCGTCCATATTCCCAAAATAAATATAATCACAACAAATGTTGTTGAAAACATTAAGAACAAACTTCATTCCCTTTCAAGAATGTTTTTCCAAGTTAATTTCTTCACAAAATTGAGTTACTTTGATTGTTTCATCGAAAACAACACTAAGTGAAATATCTTCATAGCTATAAATACATTCACCCATTGGAATTATTCCGATGGATCTTTCGGCTTCTGATTTCATTTCCGTCGTATCCGGGACTTAATGGAGTCAATAATGGTTATTTGTAGGGTACTCAAATACCTTCCTTCATAGCTATAAATGCATTCACACATGACAGAATTATTCCGGTGGATCTTTCAACTTCTGTGTTCGTTTTCGTATTCTTGCCTTAATGTCATTACCGATGATGAGTAAAGTACTGTAAATGCATTCACACAATTTAGAATTAATGCGGTGGATCTTTCGACTTCTGTGTTCATTTCCGTATCCTAGTCTTAATGTCATTAGCGGTGATGAGTCTAGTATAGCTATAAATGCATTCACATGTTAGAATTATTCGGGCGATTCTTTCGGCTTCTGTGTTCGTTTCCGAATCCTGGCCTTAATGTCATTAGCGGTGATGGGTCGAGTCCTCGAATACCTTCCTTCGTAACTGCTATCCGGTTCTGATGGTGACAAACAGCTACGGGATGAGTCTGGAAGCGACTCGAGATCGGTCGACAGTAAAGATGATGGTGAGTCGTACGTAGGCAGTGGACTCAGCGACGTATCAATGCTGATGTGCAGACTAGAGCTGAATGGGTACAAGTCACTGAAGACTGGACTGACATTAATGTGGGATCTCCGGAGAAATGAGTTGGAGTCGGCACGGGTGGGACTGAAGGAGTTGGTGCGGGTGGGACTGATGGAAGCATCGCGAATGTCGCGGGGGCTGCTGTGGTATGTGTTGCTGGTTCGTTGAGGACTTGTCGACGACTGTCGGGTAATGCTGGTGGTGTGCAGCATGGTGTCGATGCTCCGCTGACTTCGAGCTAGGTGATCTTTGGCGTACGCTGCGTAATGTCGGTATGAATCTTCACGAGGAGAAGGTGACTGTTGACTGTCGGTTATGAAAATAAAATTAAAAAATATATAAAATTTGGAATTTTTGAGAATGTTTTTTAAAGAAAATCAAAATATTTGTTTCCAAATTAAGTTTTAACATATCGCTTAATTCACTCTTTGCATCAATTTCGAATTTGGTTTTGAAATTTTCTCTAATTAATTTATATAAATAATAGTGTTTTTGTTATATAGCAATAACACACACAGGTGTGTAAGAAATTGTATTTAAGTGTTTTACAACTAAATGTTAGGAAATGATTTAACATTATGCAACTTTTAGAAAATAGTGGTTATCTCCCCTGACTACTCATTGGTGCTTTCCCCATGGCGATTTTGTCCTTTAGACAGGACATTTCTTTTTACTATTATTATAAATAATTTTCCATATACACCCATGTCAAAATAAGCATAACAAGGAATATATAACAATAACCTGTAACACCATCATACATGTAATATGTATTAGCAACATTGCCAAGTGCTTTGTCAACTGTTCTGTTGTATATACGACCCAGGCTCAACAAAATTAAATATATATATTTTTTTAATCCACAAAATGTTTTCAGACACTGGCGACACACAAACTATTTGACACAATCGAAAAGTGTTAGAGTAAGGAATTTTTAGAAATTGTTCATACCTCCTGACGGGTGATAGTGAAAGGTTAGTGAAGTGAGAACTGGTTCTAGCCAGATCAGGACTCTCCTGTGACCGGTTGTGTTGATCTCGCAAGTTGCGTATCTCAGAGTCGACATCCTAGAGAGACAAAATATCTCATTAATTTTTGTCACATCATTGCAAAGAATCTAACTTGTCCAATGTTAGTGATAATTTACTTCTTATGTTGTACTGCAGATTTTGAAAATAATTAAATAAATAAATAAATAAAGGTAACAAATAAAATAAAATAAAATTTGTGTTAGTGTTGCAACTTGGAATGGTAGTATATAAAACAGAGTTACTGGCTTGCTGTAAAATGTGTTTTGAATAAAAAAAATAATTCCCAAATACAACAAGATGTTTGATTGTTTCTATTGTTTCTATTATTCACCCTTTCATGTATACATTGAGACAATCTAATTTGAAATGTCCATCATTTTGTATCATGAATGCTAACCTACTTCTCCAGAAATACATGTATGATGCAAAAGAGAGAGAACTCCAAATGTCCAAAGTAATTACTATTTTTAGATGTAGGCACCCATTAGAACCTAAATAATATACAGAGAAAAACATCTACTGAGTGAAAATATAAATAATTATTTTCACTGGGTAAAGTAACACTTTTCTCTTGCTGTTATTTTTCTATATCTTAAGTCTAAGTATGAAATAAATTAATTTACCCTCGGACTAACAAGGGCATCCAGACCAGCAGGTGAAAAATCTCGTTGAAAGCGAGAACTGGGAAATCTCGGAGTACTGAAACAAGTATTACATTTATAGCAGTTTATAGCAACAAAACATAATAAGAGACTATTGAAAACGATGTAATGGTTGAGGAAGGGCCTACATGTATGGGATATGATGTTCATACTGAAAATGCATGTATAAAATTGCTAACTTTGTATCACATAATTTTTTAATGATAGCCATTAAAAAGACAACAATAGTGTTTTTGCGTATTGCAAGTTGACCTTTTTTGAAAATCAGGACAATTTACAGTCGCGAATATTACGTGTTTTACAGTATTACACTTGTATTTTTTGCCAATAGTCTTCTCTTGCAAATAGTATCTGTACAAAGCAGTCTAGCCATCACGATTATTTCAATAATATAATAAATTACCTTTCAGCTCTCACCGACGCATCTTTCGTCTTGGAATCGAGGTTCCTCAATGACTGCTGGGCTTCCGAGATCTGCAGACGGTTTTCAAGTCGAATAGAAGCCGTCTCTTGAATGAGCTTGTCTGGATCTATGCCATTCGACATGATCTGGGCAGCAGTTGGGTAATGATGTCTGAGTCTGGAGTAGACAGAGCTATCGGGAGAATAGTTCCTTCTGCTGCCGAGTTCCACACTGTGAGGCCGATAAAGCAGAGGACTGCTGTCCACGGAACCTGACCTCTGAACTGTAATGTATGTTCTCGGAACACTATAGCTTGCTCTGATCTCCGGAGAAAACGATCTCTCTGGTGAGCACTCCACACTGGATCCTCTAGACGATGAACTCAAGGAATAATTCCCCACACTGAATGAGATATCCGAATACAATGGAGATGCTGATCTGGACCGCAGATCTCGAAGCTCGTCCTCAGAATTCTCCACCACGTTTCTTCTTAAATTAATCAAGTGTCTTTTGTGTTGTTGCGGGGTCATAAACCGTGGAGTGTATTCAGTAGATCTTCCCGTACTGGGAGCTGAGTGTTCCCTTGTTTGTCCCAGAAGCGAATTTTCATGTATGAAAGGACTGGAGCTTCTTGATCCTTCGTACATCTGCTTCTCGCGCAGTCGTTCAATCTTAAAAGCCTCCATCTCTGCCCTCCTCTGCATTTTCATAATGTCACTATTTCTTGCTCTACGTCTGCCACGGCCACCTGTTTGCTTCCTGTGATGTTCTTCCATACACACGACGATATCCTTCTTATCTTGTGTCAGTACCGATCTATACTTTGTCAAATAAGTCTTTGTACTTTGACTAAATCCTCGTTTGTTTGACATTATATAATTGTATTCATCATCCCAGGTGTCCTCGATCGATGACAGTAACATGTCCGTCTGACCAATGCAGTAGTTTAACTTGCGTTCTAGCAGCTCTACAGTTAGACTGGATGGTAGGTAGTTGAGGGAAAGAAGTTTGATAATTTCTATTCTTTCCTTCTCAAGTTTGTCAAGGTCAGATTGCATCCTATGCTTGCTACTCGATGTGGCTGAACTAGTTGTGGAGGTCTTACTTCTTCTGTTTCTGTTGTAGTACGATTCCCAATGAAGCGCATCATCTTGGTCGGTTTGTGTGAATTCATCTGAACTGTCCACATAAACTTCTGTTCCAGTACTGACATAATATTTACTGAGATTGCTATAGCCTGATGAATTCCCATCATAATCGTTCAACTCTGTTTGGTTTGCTGACTCACTGGACACATCAAACATGTCCAATGCAGCATCAGTACCAGACTCCCTTTTACCACTAACTGCAGAAGCTGAGGAAACACTTGTCTGAGATGCTTGTGATGTTGAGAGATCAGTTTGTGATCCAGTTGCTCTTTCTTTTCTTTCTGTTAATCCTTCGTTTGACACAGACGTCACTGTCAAAACACCTTCCGAATCATGTGCGACATTTGAGCTTCTTAATGTTGATTCTGCCATTGAGCTTTGATCATGTTGGACATGATCCTGGTGACCTATGTTGCTAAAAGGTTGTTCTTTATAATCACCATGTTCCCCAACTCCACTAGTCTTTACCATATCCAATTGAGCATTATTTACCTCTGTTGATGATGAATATACAATGGATTTACCATCCACAAAGGTCTGAGAGTCTTCTGTGTCACCAGCCAATGTCACCAATGTGTTATCTACATTAGTTGGACTATTAGAGTCATATTTGGGAGAGTTGCGATCTATAACAGTGACAGGGGAAATGCTGGACGAGGTGGAAGAAGCAGAAGACTTTCTGTCTGAGGATTCTGCTTTCACAAGACTTGCTTTTGGCTTCTGACTTAGTTTAGATCTTTTCAGCAATTCCATCATTCTGGCATGTTCCTTTCTTAACTCTTCAATATCCGGTATTTGAGACTGGACAAGTGTATGGTCAGAGTGGCTATGGCTAGATGTCTGTATTGAATGCGATGTTGTGTTCAAACTGTCACTGTTAATAACTGCATTAGTATGCATTTCAGAGTCACTGCCTCCATCAAGTAATTCATCATTTTCTGTCTGACTTGATATTTTTGATGAATCATCTTTTTCTACATTCAGGTGTTTTTCAGTGTTTCGTGTTCTTTCATCATTTATTGTCAAAGCAGAACTTCCTTCAACAGTTTCCTTTGATGTTTGTACACTGACCATATGTGTGGACCATCTAAGCCCAGATCCTGTTGGTGGACTTCCAATGCTGTAATCACGAGTTCCATCAGACACATCCGACAAACTGCCCACGCCAGAATCCAGATAGCTCTGATAATCCTGCATTGTAAGCTTCTGCCACTTAAAACCATGCACATCTGTTTGAGTCTCATGCGATCTGAACGTCTGATCATCAACCATGTCCACCTGACTACCACTGCTTCTTTTGTGAATGTTATCAAGTGTAGTGGATTTCGAAAGGCTTTCAGAAGCAGTCTGGCTGTCACTATCCAATGTTGCCAACAGGTGAGCTTCAACAGACACTTCAGATACTTCTTTCTGTGTGCTACTGATCTTAGCATTAGACAACAAAGTCTGATTAGATTGTTCCAATCGTTCATTGTCAAAAAAGTCTTCAACGACCTGGGTTGATGCATCTGCAAAATGTCTGTAATTTATAAGATTGTTGGATGATGGTTCTCCAAACAGCTCCCCTCTTAACTCTGTCTCTGACTGCATATACACGTCATAGCTAGTACATTTGGTCTGAGTGTAAGAGTCTGACAATCTACAAACCGATCTGCTCACAGTATCTGATACCCGAGTCTGAGTGTCTGTCTGAGTAAATGGTTCTACAATTTCACTACTAACTGTTGATTCCTGCCGTCGAACTGTGTGAGGAGAACTTGCAATATTGACTTTATCTGAATAATATGATGAATCAACTTCAGAAATAACCGTTTGTGGAAGATTTGTTTGATTAGAATAGTCAATATGCTCTTCAACATAGTCACTGCTCACTGTTGATTTTGTTTCTGATGTAGTCACAGCAGAAGGTTCCATTAGATTTAGAGCACCAGAGTTTTGAGAAGAATTAACCTGAGATACGCTTCTTGATAAAATGTCTGCTTGAGATGTCTTGTTATTATGTTCTTCCATGAGATTACTGTTCCCTACTATTCCGCGTTCTTCCACGAGTTCACTCCTTCTAGTTCTCTTATCTTCTTCACTTTGATTGAAAGATGTTCCAGCAATCTTAGAATCAACTGAGCTACCTTGAAAAGCAGTTTGAGATATAACCTTCAGTGGTTGGTCTGACCGAATTGTATATTCTTCTTCAGTGTTTGTCTGGGCAAACGTTTGGTTGATGTTTAATCTTGATAAATCTATATCCTGATATTCCTCAGATAGACATTTTGCTGTTTCATCTGTCTGTACAAACATTGTGCAAAGATTTTTCAACGATTCGCCTGTCTGTGTTTCAGCATCTTTTGTCTTGACAACTTTCAGGTTTTCGTTTGAAGTAATTAAACCTGTGGAATTAGACATGTCAGGAAAACGTTCCTTAATGTTATTCAATAAGCTTGTTGTTTCAAGCTTGAGGGCAGACATGGTGTTCCAATTGTTAGCACCTTCAGATAATGCAAGACGTTCACCATGTGACATCTGCACACGTTCACCATGCAACGTCTGCACACGTTCACCATGCAACGTCTGCATGCCACTGCTCAAATTCCCATCACTACCACGCCTTGCAAGTGAACTTCCATATGGTGATTCAGATTCAGAACCTCTTTCATCTAAGTCATCCACAATACTGTTGGCATCTTCCGAACAAGACTCTGATAGGATGACATTTTCTTCATCAGTTCCACGTAACAAATAATCTTCTTTGACATCCTTGAGTTGAGCCAAGTGCTGCTCTGGATTACATTCTGATATTCTGACTTCACTTACATAAGATTGATCAATACTGGTATATTTATTTTTGGTGGATTTTTTAATCTGTAAGTTTTGAATGTTGTCTGCATCAGAGTCTTGTATGGTAACAGTCTGAGAATCACTGTCATGGACAGTAGGCCAAGATGACTGTACAGTTTGTGTGCCGCTATCAATTAAGTGTGACTGTCTTGAAGCAACAGAGACTCCTGCATCAGAAGGTGATACCAACAAACTCAATGGAACACTGGTATTTTCCTCTGCTAGTTCAGCAATGTTACCACGTTCTTCTTCAAAACTGACAACATGAGGATCCCAAACATGTTCAGATATTTTCCCATGTTCTTTCTCAAAACTGATAACATGAGAATCCGAAACATGTTTAGATATTTTTCCATGTTCTTCCTCAATACTGACACCACGAGACTCCAAAACAGATTGCACACTTTCTTGATTTCTTGAGACAGCAGTTGATAATGTCGGAGAATACAAATCTGTAGTTCTCAATGTGAGATCAACACTGAAAGGCTGGGATTCCTGTTCAGGTACAGATTGGACAATAGTGACAACATCTAAACCATCCATTTTGTCAGGAGAGTCTATTTCTGGAAGATAGTTTTCTACAATTTCACTACTAACTGTTGATTCCTGCTTTCGAACAGGGTGAGTAGAACTTGCAATATTGACTTCATCTGAATAATAAGGTGAATAAACTTCAGAAATAACTGTTTGTGGAAGCTTTGTTTGATTAGAATAGTCAATATGCTCCTCAACATAGTCACTGCTCACTGCTGATTTTGTTTCTGATGTAGTCACAGCAGAAGTTTCCATTAGATTTAGAGCACCAGCATTTTGAGAAGAATTAACCTGAGATATACTTCTTGATGAAATGTCTGCTTGAGATGTATTGTTAGTATGTTCTTTCATGGGATTACTGTTCCCTACTATTCCGCGTTCTTCCATGAGATTGTTGTTCACTACTGTTCCGTGTTCTTCCACAAGTTCACTTCTACTATTTCTCTTATCGTCTTCACTTTGATTGAAAGACATTCTAGCAATTTTTGAATCAGCAATGTTTGAATTAACTGAGCTGCCTTTAAAAGCAGTCTGAGAAATAACCTTCAGTGGTAGGTCTGACCGAATTATATGTTCTTCTTCAGTGTTTATTGTCTGTTCTTGTAAACGAGAGCTGTCGGATGTTTCTACAACAACTTCGCCATCAGAACTGTGAGAAGAATAGACTTCCGAAAGAACTTTTGGTGGAAAGATGTCCGAATCATCTTCATCATCAACCATTTTGTTAACAGAATCAATGTTTAGCAAGCTGTCTGAATGTGACCTGTATAGTGATGCCTCTTGCTGCAATTGTTTTGGAATGTTGTCCAGAGAACAAGACCCTATGGACAGTGGTAGGATGTCTTCATCGATGCCATACTGGCTCCTGAGTAGTCCAGTGTCATTATCACTGGCGAGAAAACCAGACGATTTGTGCAATACATTATCATAATCCACGTCCTGTGAATCGGGCATTTCATGTTTACGTCCAACTTGATCTTCAGGACCGAAGAACAAAAATGTAATGCTGTCATTCGATGAGTATGTCATACTGGCATCATCATCAAGTTGGTTCATGCAGTCTGCAGAGTGTGATCGTTCCATGTCCACAGCTGCAGTACTTTCTGCTTCGATGTCTGACATAGATGGTGATCGTTTCCTTTTACTTCTGTCTGATAATGGCCGGTCAATGTACACAGGTCTGCCTTCACTATCAAAGCACTGGAATAGCAATTTTGAAGTATCACTGATGACTCTTGGGTGCTGATCAGATTCATCAAACAGATCGTAATTCACAGAATCTGAAGCATTGTCCAATTGCAACATGTCATCTACATCATGAAGTCGAATCTCTCCAGGTGACAATGATCTTTCTTCTAGTGAAGAATGACCCGATGTTTCATCAAGTTTATCAAACAATTCAGTCAAATTGTCCAGCTCATCGACACAGGTGGTAGCATATGGAATGGTTTGTTTGATTTGTGACTGGGCAAATGTTCTGCTATCCACTATATTCTCTTGGTCGAAACCAGATGTAGGACAAGGGACAGTTACACCTTCTACATCTCTTAAGTATTCTATAGTCACACTGGAGGAAACTGTCATTTCTTGGACGGAGGTATGAGCATCTATGTTTTCCCCACACTGAGCATTGTTGTGATTTGCACGGACGAATTCTGGATGTTGTATGGGCAATTCCATGGCTACAGACTGATTTACTGAATTTGCAGGAACATTCACTTGTGACTGATCATGAAAATCTCTCATCATTTTCTGAAGTTTTCTTAGACACTCTGCTTGAGCAAGATTAGCTAAATCACCCGTTGATCTTGTCAGCCTGCCTCTGAGCCTAAGACCAGTTCTTTTCTTACAATGTGCAAGAGTGCTGCTCATAGACTGACTGACAGGAAATGGATATTGTCCAATTTCCAAGACAGCATCAACGAGTCTCCCTGGAAAATATCCTTTTGGCCCAGCAATTTTTGAGTAATACTCCTGTTTCTCCAATTTTTCTTTGATTCTTTTTGAGTTTTTATCTGCGGTTAGAAAATCGCCATCAAATACACTAGAATCTGAGTACAGTGGACCCTTTGCCTGCTTTGTGCTTTCATCACCATCATAAACATTACCAGAATCTTTGAGCGAAGACTTTCTGGCAAACCTGATCCGATTGGGCGAAAGATGTCCAGAAGCATCACTGTATCCCGTCGGAGATGTTGAATCTACATAGAATACATCAATATAGTTGGGTCGGTTGAAGGTTCCAGTGTCAAAGAGAGATTTGTCGGTTTCCCTGGTTCTGCTACTTCGAGGAGACAGTGCATTTGACTCTATGTCTGTGAAGTCAGAGCTGATAGCAGAATCACTCAAACTGCGAACTTGAGTTTTCAACTTTGCAATTTCTTTCTCAATTTCTTTCTTCAGCATCTCTTTATCTGAATCACTTCCACTCACATGACTGATTGACAAATCAGTGTAATCATGTCCAGTATCATACTGACTTTGATTTGATTTCGAAGGTAGTGGTAAATGTTCAGAGAAGGTTGGTTTCAAATCATCTATCTTCAGATATGTCTCAGGTGTAATTGGTTCTACATTGATGTCAAATTGGTCTATTGAAAGCTGTGGTATTTCAGAAGTCGCATGTCTGTATCCATCTCTTGGCGAAGTCACATGTCTGTTTCTGTCTCTTGGCGATTGTTCAGGAGTTCTGTAGAGGGATGACTCAGAGCTTCCACTGTTCTGCTCATCAAATGATAGGTACAAATCATCAGATAAATTTGCTTCAGAAACTGGAGATCTTTGTTGAATCTTCAGGAAATATGAATGCTCTGCATCATGTCTTCGTGGTGTCGTGTTGTTTTCTTCTCCTTCTTTCACAACAGAAGGTGCATTATCAGACTGTATATTCTCAGCCACCATGTTGCTTGAAACATAACCTTCAGCATTAAGAACGTCAGACATCACATTATTTTCTTGTTGATCACTAAATATTACATTAACAGGTGTTGATGTAAATATTGATTCTTTAAATGCATCACTTTCCATCTGTACTTGCACAGATGTTTCTGTGTCAGCAGTGGGAAGAAGTGGTATGGTGGTATCATGCATATTTTCTATTGGGGCACCATCTCTTTCATGTGAATGATGTATAGGTCCAGCCAACACAGACTGTCGTTCTTTGGAAACATCAAAAGAGTTTTGATCCTTTTCAACTGTAACAGTTGGATGACTGGCACAAATATGTGAAACATTCTGTAACCCAGACACCACAGCATCTTGAATGATGTCACCTTTGAGAGAATATGATACACTTGGGTCTTCAGCCATTATAACATTCCCACTCGCTTCAACAGAGACTTTCTGCAACGGTTCAAGAACTGAAATATCAGGACTTTGCAGGCTGATAGACATTCCTGACTTTGAACCATGTATCCAGGTGGTAGTCACATTAGTTGTGTCTTCAACACTAACATTAGCTGATGAGAATCCTTTTTGTTTTCCATGCGTAGCTTCATCTGCTGGTGCAGAATCATCATTTATAGACTTATTCTTGTTAAGGACAGTCACCAATGTAATGCTTTCTAAAGGCCCAGAAGATGGTGTTCTTGTTTTTATTTCAAAATCTCCATCATTACTTGCAGTCTGTGTAACACTGGATATAACCATTTCAGCTTCCATAGTTTCTAGTTCGCGTGTATGACTAAGTACCTTTAGTTCAGGGGGGTTTGCAGACATCACATTTTTCCTTACAAATTCTGAATCTTGGTCAAACATGTTTTCAGATCTTACATTTGCAATATCTCCAAAGGTAGTTGAAACAACAGTTTCCGACTGAAGTATCCTATTCGCATTCTCTTCTGTATCTCGGGTCAGTATTTCAATACTGTCTATTTGACCTAGACTACGTCCTTCCACTGCCAACAATTCTGCAATTTTGTCCTTGTTTATTTGTGAATTATTTTCCGAATCCAGTTGTTCTGAAGTTTCTTTGATTGCTTTGTCATTTGAATTCACACCGTCTTCCTTGACTAAATCTGCATGCAGTGCATTATCTTTTGAAGGACCATCCATATCTGATGCTTTTGTGTGGAAATCGTGCAACAAGTTATTTCCCATATCTACTGTAAATGTCACAGTTTCGGTAAACACCTTTTCTGTCTCATCTTCACTACTTTCTGTGTTGTTACTTGAATGATCATCCATTTGAAGTCCAGTTTTTTCAGTTGTTGGTGAAATAGAATCTTTAGGCACTATAGATCGCGGTTCAAACACTTTACCGGACAACTTCAGATCAGGACTATAAATTCTTCCAGACGCTGATTTTAAATCTTTAACAGTTTCATTGACTTTGTTTGGATGTAATCTATGCAATTCAACCTCTGGATGTCGAGTAGCAGTATTTTCTGGTTCTAATTGCCAACCAGTTGATGGAGTAGTGAATGTATCGTGGAGTACATTACCTCCCATTTGTGTTGTGAACACCACTGTTTCAGTAGACACTTGCTCTTCCTGATCCTCAATACCATGTTCTATATAACCTGTTCTTTCATCCTTCATTTCTGAATGCTGTTGTTCTGAAGTCCAGTTCATTTTCACCCTGACATCATCCATTGCTACATGCACAGCCGGAACATACTTAGTGTCTGTTGTATCAGGATAAGGCTGCTCTAACTTAGATTTCTTTGCATCTTTATTAAAATCAGAATTCACAATCATTCCATGTCCTAGAGTTTGACTCACTGAGAATGGTTGTTCAAGTGTAATGCTGACTGAGGATGGTAGTTCACGAGTTTGACTCGCTGAGTATGGTTGTTCACCAGTTTGACTCGCTGAGAATGGTTGTTGACCAGTTTGACTCGCTGAGAATGGTTGTTCATGAGTTTGACTCAGTGAAGATGGTTGTTTATGGGTTTGCCTCATTGAGGATCGTAGTTCAAGTGTTTGGCTCACTAAGGGTGGTAGTTCACGTATTTCAGTCACTGAGGAGGGTTGTTCAAGTGTTTGGCTCACTGAGAATGATTCAGATGTTTGGTTTACTGAGAATGGTTGTTCAAGTGTTACACTCCCTGAGAATGGTTGTTCACCAGTTTGACTCGCTGAGAATGGTTGTTGACCAGTTTGACTCGCTGAGAATGGTTGTTCAAGTGTTAGGCTAACTGAGGATGGTTGTTCATGTATTTGGCTCGCTGAGTATGGTTGTTCACGAGTTTGACTCAGTGAAGATGGTTGTTTATGTGTTTGCTTCATTGAGGATGGTAGTTCAAGTGTTTGGCTCACTAAGGGTGGTAGTTCACATATTTCAGTCACTGAGGAGGGTTGTTCAAGTGTTTGGCTCACTGAGAATGGTTCAGATGTTTGATTTACTAAGAATGGTTGTTCATGTCTTTGGCTCGCTGAGTACGGTTGTTCACGAGTTTGACTCACTGAAGATGGTTGTTCACGTGTTTGGCTCACTAAGGGTGGTAGTTTACGTATTTCAGTCACTGAGGATGGTAGTTCACGAGTTTGACTTACTGAGTACGGTTGCTCAAGTGTTAGGCTCACTGAAGATGGTTGTTTATGTGTTTGGCTCACTGAGGGCGGTAGTTCATGCATTTTGGTCACTGAGAATGGTTGTTCAAGTGTTATACTCACTGAGGATGGTAGTTCACGAGCTTCACTCGCTGAGAATGGTTGTTTAATTGTTTGGCTCACTGAGGGCGGTAGTTCAAGTGTTTGGCTCACTAAGGGTGGTAGTTCATGTATTTCAGTCACTGAGGAGAGTTGTTCAAGTGTTTGGCTCACTGAGGATGGTTTTTTAAGTGTTTGGCTCACTGAGGATGGTAGTTCAAATGTTCCACTGGGTGTCGATATTTCTCCAACATCAGTTGACAAGTAAGAGTTATCATGTTGCATGTTTTGATCAGTTTCCACTGTGAAAACAACCGTCTCTTCTGAATATTGATCAACTCCATCATCACTGCTTAGTTCCACTGGATGCAGTCCTGGTTTTAATTCTATTATTTTGGATTCCTGTATAATGCCAGTTTTCTGATTTGCTGATATTTCACCACTATCTAAAATAGTCCGTTTTGATTTTACTGGCAACTGTGCTTCCACTTGCATGGCACCTGCATCCAATATACCCTGCATCAGGTCATATCCAGTATCTCTGGAGATGACAACAGTCTCTGTAAAAACTGTTCCATCTTGATCACTTTCTTCATGTGCATCAGAATGCTTTACATTTTCTGGACGATTCAGTGCATCATCTGTTGCAGTTTCCATAATATTCTTCAGTTGTTGCTCGCTACTACCAACAGGTGTTATTCTTGTTTTCTTCCCACCATCATCAACCATGTATACAACAGTTTCAGTGACCACCATTTCATTCTCATCATCACTATATTGTCTCACTGTTTCTTTATATGCTGATACAGACTCTTCATTTCTATTAGGTACCATGCTGGTTTTCATATCCTCAGCACAAACAACAGCAGCTTCATCTAGATAAGACTTCTCACTTGTCTCTAAAATTGTCCATTTTGATCCCACTGAGTGCTGATGTCCCGATGGTAAATCAGTGGTTTCTAATATATCCTTCATCACAGCATTGCCTATGTCCCTGGAAATGACAATAGTCTCTGTGAAGGTTCTTTCTTCTTCATCACTTTCTCCTCGTGAAGAACGATCTTTGTCTTCTGAGTCATTCTGGGAGCCGTATGCAGAAATTTCCAAGACACTTTCTGAATCACCCTCCTGCTGTTGCTTGCTAGTAGTAACAGACTTGCTGATTTCTCTAGTATAACCATCACCCAGTATGTACACAACGGTTTCAGTGATCATGATTTCATCTTGGCTACTGTCACTCAATGTATCTTTATCTGCTGATTCTGAACCTTCATCTCCATTGGATGGCATATTTAGTTCCATTTTTGGGCTGAAGGCACCAACCGTTTCCAGATTCCCATCTATAGTAGATGTCATTTGCTTGTCATCAGTTTCTATTTCCAAAAACTTTTCTGATTCAGACTTTAGCTGTTGTTTGTCACTACTAATAGATGTTCTACTTTCTGCATTCTTACCATTGTCCATCATGTACAAAACAGTTTCGGTGATCATCATTTCATTCTGTTCTTCATCATTTTCATCTGGAGGTGCAGCCTGTTGATCTCTAATGGGCATCATACTTGCTTCAATTTCCTGTGTGAAAATAACATCTGTCTTTAGATTTCCATCTCGATCAGACTTTTCACCCATTTCTGTATTTGTCAGTTCTGATTTCGCCAATCCTTCATCTTCCATTGGGAAGGTAGTTGATTCCACTGTATTCTGCATCACCATGTTGCCCATCTCTTGTGAGATCACTACCGTCTCTGTAACAATCATTTCTTCTTCCTCGCTTTCTACCTGTTCTTGCTTGGGTGAATGGTATGAAGTTTTATCTTGTATCAATTGAGTGTAACCTTCTGTATCTATGGCTACAGTTTCTATGGAGATCTTTTCTGAGTTGTCTTCATCTCCTTTTTCAAAGGTATCTTCAGGTTTTGTCAAGTTATTTTCAGATGTTAACTGTATATTGTCTGCATTATGTGGTGATGTTGGCTGAATGTTAACACCAGAGTAAGCTAAATCCACTTCATCTGTAGCTTCCACAGCAGACTTGTTGACTACATTGTGCATTAGAATACCTCCCATGTCGGTTTTAATAATCACTGTCTCAGTTGAATATCTTTCTTTTCCATCTTCATCAGTGTCTATCAGTGTGTTATTAGAGACTTCATGTTCTTCGTTTAAAACATCTCTTGATGAAGATTTATCTATTGACATATTATGATCAGGTACATCTGATGACAGTTCTTTTACAACAGTTTCACCTGTGTCACTCGATAAGCATGTGGCATCAGTTCCTTTTTGCATAACAAAATCTAAATTTTTACTGAAATGTTCTTTGACTGTTGGACCACATCGATCTGTTGATGACATGCCTTTGTCAAGTGTTACATGAAAGGCTGGATCATTGACTGTAAAGACCACAGTTTCCGTTGAGGACATTTCTGTTTTTCTATCCATGTTTATTGAAGTAGTGTCGTTTTTCATTTCTATGGGTTTGCTATCTGCTTTTGTGGCTGTGAGATCAGACAAAACTAACTGTTCTTGATGTTCCTGCCCTGATGTCTGTTCAGTTCCACTTCGTAATAGAGTGTTCTGTATATTTCTGCTTTCGCGTGAGTCCACATCTGTATGTTCTTCCTGAGCTCTGAACCCTGAAGCAACAAAACCATGTTGAACTGTTTCAGGACTTTGTCCCAACATTTCTGGAACAAATGATTCTCCAAGACCTGGCATGTGTACTACAGATGTATCAGTGTGCTCTGTGCAATTTAATGTCGCAGATGAACCTGGCCATGGAGACACAATTCCAACAATGGGAGAAGTGGGACTATTCCCTGCAATACATGTCTCAGTATTATGAACATTGGCTTTGGTAAGACTTTGTTTCTTATTTGAATTATCCATCAAAGTTGAATCACCAACACCGTCAGGATATCTTGTCGATTCAGTTTCTGAATTCAGCAGAGTTCTTCTATCACTGTCTAGCTGTTTATCTTGCTTTACTAACTGACCATTGTTCAACAAATCACTACTCAGTTGACTGTACGCAGGAACAAGATCTGGCAAAGAATGAACATCACCAGATGGTGCACTGGCAACATGAGCTTCAAGGCTAAACTGATCATCTGAACCTCTCAGGTCATCACAAGCTAGTTTATCACTGTCAGCAGATTTCACCAAATTATCACTTCTCATATCTGAAGTATCATCATTGAGAATATGTTGTTCACGTACTACGTTCTCTAAATCACACTGAATATTGGTTTCTGTATTTGGCAATGGAGATGTAACTCGGAACGTATCCCTGACAACAAACTCAGTAGGAGATTTTAGTCTCTCTCCACCCAATGCTCTGTTCCTATCATGAATATTATACTGTGAAGTATCAAGCCGATATTGACATGTTAATGATGTCACAAATGTTTCTCCATCTTCCAGCTTACTGCCACTGATCTTTCTCTCAGAACCGACAACTGAATGAGCTTGGTCGAAAGGCTCAGATATGTTACCATCTGTTGCATCAGGTGATATCGAATCGGCACCAGTTACCAACCCGCTGTCTGACAATGAATCCTCACTCGTCAATGAATCAGACACTTCCTTTTTTCTGAGATATTTTTTCCTTGGAACTCTGTACTCCGTGTGCATTAATATGAGGGCAGAGTCATCCAGAGAGATTGTGTCTTGAACACCTATCTTTTGTCTAAAGTTCTTTGGCATCAACACATCATCATCTTGTAAAGGGTTCGATGGGTTTGTCCCATCAGAAGATCTCTCTTGCAAATCTGTATTGTCATCTGACAGGCTAGGTCCAAGTTCCCAGTTCAACTCATCTGAAATTGTTAGATTTTTTCCTGAATATATTTCTTTGTTTTGAAATTTAGTGTCTGGGTCATGGGCTGTATCCGTTTCATCCTGTGAATTGGGTACAGTCTTTTGTGAAATGATACGAACAACTGGAATCCTCAAGCCTTTTTGTACTGTAGTCAATGGATGATCCTCTGCACTTTTCTGAACTTCACTCGTGGCACCTACAAGGCGAGACTGTTCATGATAAGCAACAGTTTGATGTTGTCGTTCAACTACATCTGAAAGCTTTTCTACTTCACAAACCTGAATGCCATCTTCTTGACCATAAACCAACCGATTTACTGATAAATCAGGACTTATAACTGTCTTATCGTCTACATTAGAATTTTGTTCTTCCATACATTTATAGACTTCATCATGAGGAACTGCATCAGTTTTGTCTGTGACAGCAGATGACATATCTGGTGAAGCCACAATACCAATTCCTTGTCTTTTATCACTTGTAAGTTCTTGTCTTTCATTGTTAGAATGTTTAGTAACTGTCCCTTCGCATATGGAATCACTATTTCCCTCTAGAATATTAACCACCTCTCCTTGTTCCCGAGGAAACATTATATCATCCGTTATTTTATGAAATACTTGTTCACTTTCTTTGCTTTCTATAACCACATTTTCAGCATCATCAAATTGCAAAGGATTATCTGATAAATGTCCAACTTCAAATTCAATTGATTTTTCAGTGGGTAGTTGAACAGATACAGGATCCAATGTTGATGTTGTACTGTAATCCTTAACATCACTACCTGACTGAATGCTGTAATCAATGTTTACAGTCTGGTATTGATCTACATCTGCTACATAGTCACATGGTAACCGTTCATATAGATCTGCATGACAAACAGAGTTAGAGTTCTCATCCAATGTGTGACACTCAACAGAATTCTCTTGGCTGATGTCTAAATCTTGAACCTGTCTATCAACATCTGCTGCAGCATCAGGCAGAAACCGTAGCCGTTCATGACAAGAGTTAGAGTTCTCATCCAATGTGTGTTGCTCTACAGACCTCTCATGGCTGATATCTAAACCTTGTACCTGTCTATCAACATCTGCAACAGTGTCCGGAAGTAACCGTTCAATGATATCAGCATGACAAGAAGAGTCCTCATCCAATGTGTGACGTTCAACAGAACTCTCGCGGCTAATATCCGAACCCTGTACCTGTCTATTAACATCCAATGAATAGGTTGAACCGAAACACTTTTCATATACAATTGTCCCCAATTCATCACCAACAGTATCCTCCTTCTGTATTAATATCTTCTCACTCTTCAAAGACTGGAATTTATCTTCTGTTTGGATCTTTTTCGTTTCAGTAAGGTTAATGTTGATACTATCAGGAATCACAGACGTTTCTGTGGTATCTAATTCAGGGCCCTCTTGTTTTATCCCTTGTCGTAAACCGTAAGTCCGATATTCAGATTTTTCAACGTTATACTGAATGTTTGTTTCACCTTCGTTTATTGTCACATAGAATTTCACGTTTCTTGGATCGCTGTCAGAATCACTGCTTGTTTCACTACCAACGTTCATTTCTTGCACACTGATCTTAGGTACGTAAGTCCTAGGCACAGAACTGCTCGATACAGTAGGGTCTCCAATAGGAATATCAACACTTTGAGCACCAAGTTTCGTTGGAGGACCCTTCACACTGAACGGATCAATTCGTTTCTTAGCCCTGTCTTTTCTCTGCTTGTTTGTCCACACATCAGTGGGAGTTATTGACAAACTTGACGTTCTTTTAACTTCACCTGTAGATGGTATTGACTGAACCCTAGATTGAGACCCTTCAGTCTCAGAGTGAGATGGGGACCGGGAACCATCGGAACTCCACATAGCAAGAGGAGAAAGTCCCATCTGCACACTTGCTCCTTCCGTCTGGGAGTCTGTTGTGAGGAAACTATTAGCATCAGTAACTCCGAGACATGCACGTGCATCTCGATTTCCTCCCATCTGTGGTAAAACATTACTGTCACTGGATGTATGATGCTCAAGTTGAGCAGAAACATTACTTTGTGTTTGTTGTTCAACACCAAAGGTATCACCACCTTCTTTTTTATTCACATCTGTATCCATATTGTCTATCACATCCAAATCAGCATCATACTCTTGACCAAGATGTTGTTTACTTAACGTATTGTCTTTTTGTTCATCACACAACAACAGATCATCTCTTGTATCATTGGCCTCCTGATCGAGCTGGTATCCAGCTACAGGACCATCGTTTGCTTCTACGTCCTCAAAGAACTGTTGGCAATGTAAGATCTCTTCTGGTGTAGGTTGATGCTGTGTGGTGGTGGTGTTTTTGTGAGGTTTCTTTTCGTCCGAGTGTGTTAGCGAGTCATCAGAGAAGATGCTGTTATTGTCGGATGTCTGATACTCATCAGAGCTATGATTGCGAGTTTGCTTCAACAAAACGTCGGCAGTTTTCGTGACTGGACGTCGACGTCTGCGGGAACCTGACCCTGGTCGGGATGAGGACTTCGAAATGCAACCTGAAAATTAAACAATATAGAGATAAATTAATACATTCTATATGCAGATGTTTTTATTCAAAAATATTATTGTAATGCAAATTGTACATCTACACTTGTTACTGGAATTATCTATTTATTTACTATTTATTAAAAAACATGGATAATTCTAGCTTATTGTAATCAGAATGTATATCTAACAGTAAAGTCCAGTCAAAACCATGGTGTAAAGTTTGTTTGTTTAACGACACCACTGGAATACATAGATTATTAATCAGCAGTTATTGGATGCATAGTTACATTGACATTTGGTCACAGAGAAAATCCACTGCCACCACATAAGCTACTCTTTTTCAAATAACAAGGAATATTTTATGTGCACTTTCCCACAGACAAGATAGCACACACCATGGCTTTTGATAGACCAGTCATGGATCACGGGTTGGAACGGGGAAATAATCCAATGAGTCCACCGAGCAGGATCGATCCATCAACCTATCCAACCTCAGGTATTCTCTTGCATTGAGCTATGTCTAGTTCCACACCCCATTTGTGGCATATGGAATTTTTAATCCCAGTACTGACTCCAACCAACAATGAGTGCTCCACAAGGCTCATACATGTACTTCCACTTACACTGACCAGTGTCCACAATTGGTTTAACAATTAAGAGTAGAAGGTTTCTTCATACTAACACTAACTTCTGTCCTGGATATGCAGTCAAGGCAGGTGGGCTGCGTGACCATGACAGACGTGAATATAAGCATATAACTAACTAACTTGTCCTTGGATCACAGATTTGAAAATATGCAAACCCTGCTTCATTGCAGACATTTTTTTTCTCTCTGTCCTAAATATTGCCGGTCTTTTGTTTTGTATTTTATATTTAATGTTTGTATATAGAAGTTCTAGTCTGCTATATACATGTAGGGTATTCTGGAGATAACATTGCCTTCAATTATGTTATGCGTGTATGTGCATAAGATATGTGCGACGGTCAAATTCTGATACTCATGTTTTGGATTACTGCCATTGTGGTCATATCAAGTGACACGCAGACTGGTAATCCCTAGCTTATCCAAACTTACACTTGGCAGGAGTACCAGTGGATTTGTAATTCCCAGCCTGAAGCCGAATACATGTAACAAAGTTTATTTACACAGCTGATATTATCAACTATAGGAAACAATGTTGGCCATATAAATTGGAAGAAAAAGTTAACGTAATCGATAACATATTACTATTATTAAGATTGTTTCATATTCCATCAAACATAATTACTGATGCATATATACATATACATGCACCATGCTTGAATTAACTTAGTACAATTATATCATAAAGTCAATGACCAAACAAATCTTCACCGGCCTCCATGGTGTAGTGGTTAATGCTTCAGGCTTCATGGCATATGGGATTTTCAATCCCAGTACCGACTCCAACCCAGAGTGAGTGTTCCGCAAGGCTCAATGGATAGATGTACTTCCACTTACACTGACCAGTGTCCACAAACAAACCAACTTCATCTTTACCATGTTCTAAATATTTTTTCAGCCAATGGTGAATATGTACAGGACAAACTGAACTACAAATTAATCCAAAGAATGAATGTTCCTAACAGCTAGATTAAGGAGAAATCATTACAAGATAACATCATATATTACCTGATGCAAGAGAATCATCTGAAAACTGGTCAGTGCTCTCGGAGCTTCCACCTGCATTCCGCGACTTCCGATGCTTTGGTCGCCGGCCATTCGAGTTAGCACTGACATTGGCATTTCTGAAACAAACAAAACAAATATTACAAGATAAAACAAACATTTAAAACAGGCCTATCGGAGCCGGAGGGTGCTATGCTCCACCCCCCATCACTTTTTAAGATTTTTTTTTTATCAACTTCAAGCATACTTAGCCTTGCTTAATTTATAAAGATCACTATCATTGGTCCCACCACTTAAAAAGATGCTTCGACGTCACTGTAAGAGTTTTATAACAGAAATCCTAATTAAATATAAAAATATTTAAATCTTAAAATAAGATGTGGTATTATAATAAGTTTAGAAAAGACACATTAAATTATACATATACATGTACATATACCTGTTTTTATCACTGTTCTGCATGTCTGGCTAGCCAGCCATATAATCAAGACATTTATATACAGTGGTCTCAATTCACAGATTTTTCTTACATGTACTTATAATTAACAAGATCTTTTAAACAGAATACAACTGGTATACATGTTCAAAAGTTTGTGTGTTCAGTATCCTAGATGTAATTATCCTTTACAATAATATCCGAAATGATCTTGGCTCAAACAGAATTTTAGAGAGGAAAAACAAGTTGAGACTTTTCATAATCAACGAACACCTGACAAGATTGAACTGAAAACTGATATCACTGTACAAGTACTCAGATACTGTTTTTCAGGTAGCAGGCTGAAACCAAGTTATAACTGAAGATCAACACAGCTTCATTGACATAAACTTAAAACTGATATTACTGTACATGTACATGTACTCGATACTGTTTTGCAGGTAGCACAGTCTGAAACCAGGTTGTAACTGAAGATCAACAGAGCTTCACTGACGTAAACAGACAGTACAGAATACATGCATTAAGAATACCCAGCAGTCCATTTCCAAGAAGACGTGTGTAAAATCCGGGTACCCCATTATTCAGCTACGTACCCAATGAGCCAGATCACAATGTGAACTGAGATTTCATTACAACACCAGACATGTATGATTGGAAAATAAAGAGTGCCAGTTATGTCCGCTTTATGGCTTGATAAACACTGAATATCTCAACCTCCATTTCCAAATGACAGTAACAGCTACAAAGCCAACATGTAGACTGTACATGTATAAATAATTTCTTATTCATATAAACCTTTATATACATTGGTATATATTATATAATATTTGATCTGATTTTGAACAGATCACTCCAGTGGTATTGTAGAAGTACAAATTAATATATACATACATGCATACATGTATATAATAGGGTTTCTCCTAGCTTGTACATGTAAGGTTCACCATTTTAGACATGCTTATGTTTAATTTTTTATTACATTTCCTCCTTTTGGCTACATGTATGTTAATATTGTTATAGGTTTTGATGTTTAGATAATTAGTGGAATTAATAATTGGTCAGCTTTTATCTATAATATGTGTTCTAAGTTGGAATTTGGCATCCTAAAGACAACCACTCACCATTTTGGTGCCAAAAGTGCAATCATGTACATGTATTTAGTTTTGTCAAACAAAACATGTTAACAGAAGAGGAAAAACTGTCCTTATTTATTGATATAATTGCATACATTAATTATTATTATGATTATAAACATAAACATAAAATGATTATAAACAGAAATGTCATTATATTATGTCATCGAAATAAGCACCACGGCTGGTAACCTATTTACAGGTTACCACAAAAACGGACAAGGTAACGGTAACCTGAACAACCGTTCTCGACATATTTCGAACCCTGTATTACATCAAATTAATTCTTACATGGTATATTTAGCTTTCCAAAAAACAGAAGCAAAAAGTTGAAACACTTTTATGGTCAGTGCTATTGTGTGTAGATGCAGCAGAGTAGAACTATTTGACAACAAAATCAGTGAGTGAGGTGAGGGTCTTAATTACACTGTACTAATACATTGAACATTATTGTAATTTAGATTTATTGTATTGTCAGATGTCTGATACTACTCAGAGCTACATGTACATGTATGACCACAGGTTTTGGACTATCAAAACACTAAACTTACAAATGTAGCATTTTTCTTTACTCATAATAAATTATATGTATTTATGTGTATCCAGTGTTCAAGTGACAATAAATGCTTGCAATTTTGTTTAAATTTCTATCAATGTTTTGACAGTTTTGTGCAGATAACATTATGGCACATTTCTTGACATGATTGTATATATCACTGATTTTTTAATCTATAGATGTAAAGGGTTTTAAATAATTTAAAAAAGATTAATAATTTAAAAAACAAATAACATGAAGTGATTGTTTTCACAAAATCTACAGACATTGTTGTTGTTATATTTATAAAAAAGATATTTTAGAGCACCACTTAAAAACAAACTACTTTACAGTAGTACCTACATAAGTTAACAAATGACTTATTTCAATAATAACATCATAATTAAATATAAAGATTTACATTTTATGTTTATCGATCCAAACAGTTCCTTGAAATGTTCATACTAACTTGTATAAGTTACACCACAGTGAAGGCAAACAGAATATCCCAGTCCTTACAAACCGAGTACATCCAATCAGTTATCAATCGATATATTTCTACAACAAAACACCAATGCTCCGAATACTTTCATACATTCAAGCTAAAAGTTGTCTGGGTTTATGCAAACACTTAATGAGCTACCTGCATATTTGCCAAGGCCAGAAACCTGATTACACTGGACTTCATAAAGCGAAATCAAAGAGGCATGCATTCATTCTCAGCTGGAAAGATATTACTCGTGTAAAACTGAGATATCCGTGTGTGGAAATTATAGGACGACAATAAACGGTGGGAAAGGAGTTCAGTGCACAAACCGAATGCATGAAGATCTATATCAAGCACCCGTATAGACAGACTTACAAAGCATTGCGTGACACGTGAAATCAATAAAGCAGCAAAACGGAGGCTAAATTGGGTGTTATAAGCTTCTTATCAACAGGTCGGCCTAGACATTGTATTCAAATTGAAATACGAGATGAAAACAATACTGCGAATATAAGACTTGTGAAAATAAATAAAAATATATATAAATATGGCCTGTATAAAATAGTTCAATGTGGGTGAGGTGTGTGGGTATTTAATAGTTATAGAACAGAAAAGATTTATTATAAGATATTGATGGCAGGTTGTTAATCAATACGGATATTTCTATTACTGGTGTATACTTGGTACATGTACATGTACATGCAGCCTGACCACATTCTTGCTAATACTTCTCAAATCAAAACATGACTTCAGTACATCAAAAGTTACCTTTAATGCCTTATAATGCATCAATTAAAAATGTTGTTCAAAATTAATGTTTGCTTAGAACCTAAAAATATCAATGAAAATTATCAGCATAACTTTACCTATATTTTAATTATTTATGGATCTTGTTCCAATTCAATACATACCGTACATGTACATATATGCTATCACTAAGGACATATTTATTTCTGGCAGTTTTGAAAGGTGCTTACATACATATACATGAATGGTAAGCATACATGTACATGTACCCAGTACATGTATGGATGTAATATATAAGGCTGAAAACAATAAGAGCTATATTTATACATGTAGTACATGTACATGTACCTCAATAAGTACAAAATTATTTTACTATAAGGTTTTTTCTAGAAAACTAAACTGAAATAACAAACTATATTTTTTAGTTATATATGTAGGCCCTACATGTACATGAGTTATTGATCAATATTTGAATTATACAATAAAAAAGCAAATATAATCAATTTGAAATGCTTCATCAAATAGAAATAGTCACAGTGTAAAGGTTGGTTCATTATATTTACAATAAAAAGGAGTGAGACGCAGCTCATCGCAAGAGGCCATGGTTTGTGTTATCCTGTCTGTGGGAAAGTGCACATAAAATATCTCTTGCTGTTATTCGACATCTAATAGCCACTGATTAGTATAAACCAATGTGTTTCAGTGGTGTCGTTAAACAAACTTTTTTTTTTATCTGTTCCAC
>JAUTCZ010044165.1:0-12292 GCA_032273805.1 Melanodrymia brightae | reverse complement strand
CTCACACAGAGGATCCTGGTTCGCACCTCTCCAGTGGAGGTTGGGATACCTGTTACATTTGGAGCCGACGTAGGGACCTGGTATGTTCAATTTTTTGTGCTAAACATGTTCTATTAATACTAATATGGATTTAAAGTTCAGCAAGTCTTACCGTGTGCTCAACCATGCAATATCATTGATGCATCTCTTAGCCTTATAGTTAACTATTTAAAGGCATCTGTAAGCACTTTATTTTGTGTGGTGTATTTATCGAAAGATACAGGTCAAAGTAAGGTATTGCACCAGTCATCTATGTCAATTATCAGATACGTGATATCTTTTCTTTTCTTATTTTTTTTGGATCTAAGGTTGACTTTATTTCTTCCTTTTTATTGTTTATTGGCCCAGAAAACAGAATTGTAATGTCAGGTTAACTAAAACCTTTGTTTCATCGGTATAAACAAAAATTAGTTTTTTTTAAAATCGTTTCTCCTCTTTTCCTTACTTATTACATGTACTTTTATTCCTCAAACATATAAATGTAAACGATGGCTTATTTCTTATCCCAAGGTTAGTATCCGTACTTGAACTTGTCCACCGGTAATACTGTTAACAGTGGTGTTTCATTATGGTTTTTCCACGTCAGCCGCATATTGGTACGTGATACTTTGTTTAACTAGGAGTCAAGGTATGAGTTGCGCTGATTAAGATATTTCGCACAATACTCCTTTGACTTAATTTGTCAGCTAATCTGATCAAAATCACTCAATGGGAATCAAAATTATATGACTTGGTGTCTGGCCTGATGGGAGTTGGTCACAAACCATTAAAAAAATCCGTGCAACGTCACACGCAGACGCCGCAAATCACGCGAGCAGCACGCGCTCGTTCGCGCATTTTCTCTGAAAAGGTGTGCAAGGAGCGACTGATTCAAACCAAAAGTAATTTTCTCTGTATACTTTAATTACACACCATGATCAGTTCCAGTGCAAATCAAGAAAATTAGGTAGAGCCGAGATTCTCTGGTCCACGTTGACACCCGCAAGTGATTAATTCGCCATGGCGTCATCGCTTCCGGATGTATCGCGCCCTCGTACAGATCGTGAACGATTTCAGCGCAGGGTTGTCTTTCTTATCGGTATTACTGATCGATCTGAAGCGTTCAGAGAAATGCAGCAATATTCGCCTTAATTGTTCGACTGACCCGTGCGTTATAGGGGCGAAATATCGGACTCTAGAAAAGAACTTCAAACAGAATGTTGGATGGACCAGCAGCTTGGCCGTGTGCTGTCGTTCATTCCGTCGAAAAATATCACACGAATAAATGAAAATAATGAATATTTTATTTTCCCTTCCTTGATATACGGTACCGGTGGTGGGATATTTAAATACTAGAGAACAACAATTGTTGTCATTATATAGAGTAAATTGTAAAAACATTCTTTATAATAGTTATGCTAAAATACATATAATTATGCTGCTCAAGAAAATAGAGCATTCTTCTATTATAAATAAATAAATAAATAAATAGAAAATGGACTGTTTATTCTTTAATCATAAATGAATGTATTGATTCTGCTTGCCAAACACCAACATATCTGATATTGTGTTTATTGTAATATACTTCAGATCTATATCTGCAATGTTACAGACAACAGATTTCAATACTTACGTTGTCTCGTTTTATGCATATCTTTCTTCTTTTCTTCTTTCGTCTATCTACTTCAGTCTTCTCTTATAAAGTACGTTTAACCGTGCTTATAATTAGAATATATTCTCACTGTCACAGATACATTATTACACAAGATTTATATTTTATGTAATGCAGTGAACATGGCTCCTCAACCTGTTCACTGCCTATGTTCTCGGGACAGTAAATCAATTTTTTAATAATAAGAAAGGAAAGTTTGTATTCATGTCTGTACTACTCTGTCTGATTCATAATTATGGAAAGATGTCATAATATTTCTAACATACACTACCCTAAAATAATCATTGCTTGGTGTGATGATTCAGAAGTGTCAAAACCAGTAACATAACCAACAAGTGAATCTCCAGAGAAATTATGACAAAGTCAACATAGCACACTGAAGAGAAATGAACATGTCCTCATCTTTTCATATGCATCAATTGTTTTTGTATACCGGTATTTATTCATCAAACAATATTTCCAAACTGGTGGTGTGATTGATGGTCTATCATTGGTCTTATTTCTCGCATATTGGTGTAAGAAAGAGCTGGCTGTCCATGAAATGCTATAAGACCAAGATAAAAGTCGTTATACCACTGAAGAACATTGATTAATAATCAGCGGCTATTGGATGTCAAACACATGGTCTAAGAAGAAACTCGCTGCCGCCACATATGTTATTTTACTGAATAACAGCAAGGAGTCTTTTATGCGCACTTTCCAACAGACAAAGCATAAGTACGCAGTATCAGTTTTAAGGTTGTGTCCAGTATGGAGTGTATTTAAAGATATGTTTAAAATGAATACAAAGAATAACTAGCATCTTGAAATCGTGAATTGTTGTCGACAGTGCGAATTTCCATCTGTACAATCCACAAATTGGCTCCTTCTGTTAACCAAAAAAGTATTAAACCGTGTTTCACTGTGGTCTATGATACTGTGTGTACATATATCTTTTCAAGTCTTTAATACTTTTCTAAAAGAGCACATTTGATAAATCTATATACATGTACGCCTAAACGCATCATGTTGTTTTTATTTATATAATAAAGAAATATGTATATAGACAAGGTTACAATAAGTTTTTTCGCTTGTTTACTTTATAAGCATACAATAAGCTACAATACAATATACCTATTTGCTGACATTTAAACATAAATAGTTCTAATGAAAAACAGAACAGTAACTCCAAATATATTTCCCAGATAAATAAATAAAAAGAAAGGTTATCCAAGTTATCAATCTGAGGTTAATGCGTGTTAATCAGGAATGATAAAGAAGCAATCAGCCGCTACGGACAGTTACCCGACATGCGGGGTGTTATCATCACTGCATCTCCTGATCAAATAGCAATGCTCTCCTTATTGCTGCATCTCATTAAACACCTTGCTGTTTGGCGAGAGTGAGCAACCCCACGCAATCCAAAAGGGATGGGAGACAGAATAACAACGAGAGCGTGATTAGCCCCACACAAACCAAGTTCAACATTTTACTTCACCACAGAGCATGATCGACGGTGAATTTAAAACACAGTGTTTATTTTAACTTCGTATATAATACAATAATAAGACTACTGTAACTGTAGAAGACGATTATCATTTTATTCTAGTGTATATCCTTTTAACTTCGTATATAAGATTATAATTATAAGACTACTGTAGAAGACAAATATCATTAATTTTATTCTTCGTATATTGTATCCTTTTAACTTCGTATATATATATATCAGACTATAATAAGACTAGTGTAGAAGACGAATACTATTTTATTGTAGTGTGTTCTTTTTACAGTACTATACGAGATAAATATAATAAACCGTATTATTACAATAATCCATCAACATTCAAATTAACACAACTTGTTGTCCATTGCTAATTCAAAACAGTTAAACAGATTTATTTAAATATTATATGTCTGCTACCACTCACAGATCAGTAACATTTGAACATTGTATATTACCGACGTATTATTGATTGTATCCTGTAATTATGCGCACGTTATTATTTATTTATATTTTCATATTTATATAAATGCCAAAAGTAAAACAACTAACTTTCTACAATTACTAGATAAATACGCTGGTATACAAGTAGGCCTAAAACAAAACAAAGACAGAATTTATATACATGCATGACAAGAAAATGTGTAGGCCTACTTACATTAAATTCTATTTGTTAATAACTTTTTTTAAATTCTAAGTGAAAAAAGCAAACAAACAATTTCATGGTTAGTTGGAGGCGGATGGGAAAGGGGTTTGACCCACTAAATGACTTTTTTGATATTCGAAATACAATAATTTAACATTTTATTTTTTATGAAATATCTTTTATATATAGACAAATTTTTTGAAATTCCCTGTGTCTTTATTATAAACTAGATACTTTTCAAATATTACGTTTGGAAATCTGTTTTTAAATTAAATTTTGTTATAATTATGATTATTTCAGTTTTATTTCATATTTAACTACTTTTATATTGCCTGCTCATATCAACTTTAATTGTAAACACATGTTTTCGCCATTATGTTGTGTAAACCTAAACAGTTGGATAACTTGTATTTTGTCCATTTGTATATTCACACAACACGCATTCGTTTAACGCATGCATGAGGATATATACTTTTTACAAACGCGGTCATTCTTTCAAAGAACAGGGCAGTTTTGTGACAAAATTTTATGCATGCATTATTTTAACGTATGAACGTGATGAACACGCTTTGTATGCGAATATAATAATTATTATAATTTTTAGCAAAAATTACGCTTTTGTAATGTCCACATAATTTCCACAAAACAATTTGTTTACTAATCATAAATTAAGAAACATTTACCTGTGAATTTAGTACATAAATATAATAAATTCTTTGAAGCTAATTTCAAATGGTTTTTTTTTCGGACAATAAGGTTTCGACGGAATTTTACTTATTTATCTCAATTATATTTTACTCTCCAAAAAATGTGAATGTAAAAGATAAATAGTGCCCAAACGTACATCGATCGTTCAGGGGCAGATAAATAGATTTTAAAAGTGGGTGCGAAATGTTTAAATAATGGGTCTGAATTTGTTTAGCCAAAAAATAGTTTTAAAAGTGTTCAGCCAAATAAGGGAATTCGCACCCCTTTGATCCATCGACCCATAATATTAAATTTATGGTGTACGGTAAAAATGGCACAGATAAAATGGCGCTTGTAATAATGGCAAAGATAAAGAGGGTACAAGTGACTTCGGTAAAAATGACAGAACCGAGTTAGAAATGAAAGAAACAAAAGCCCATTTATTTTATTACAGACTACTAATTAAAGAAAAAAAATGTATCTCAATTTTAATATACAATTACATGCACTAATCTTTTATTGACTCTATAGCATTGCCATGAAAGAAAAGAAGAAATATATATTATATGATAATAAAATAAACAAATAATTATACTTTTATTTTATTTTAATACTTTATAATTATAATTATAATGATTTAAGAAAAAAAGTATATCAAATTTTTTTTTTAGACATCCTAGTGATTTTAAACTTATTCAGCTTCTAAATACAGAAAATAACACAGAGCTCAATAATATTGGAAACTATTTAATAAGAGCAAATAAAGTCAGGAATGAAATACATGTAGTACAATAATATTATTAATGTATTCATTTTGGTATGTCAAACTCTACTCTGCCAATAAGTATTTTTATATGTTTGTTGTTTACTTAGTTGATATACGTAGGCCTACAGCACTTATTTATATATAATATTCGTTCGTTGTATCAAGTGTATAATTATGTATGTTTATCTACAAGTATGTCTTTCTATAGTTAGTACAAATACAGTAGGCCTACGTGTCCTTATTTATTCATTTTAGGTTGGTTTTTGTGTGTGTTTTGTTTATTATTAATCCATACCATGTATTTTCCATGCATTTACGATTGATTTAGTTTATTTATTTTGCTATTTAAAGTATGTTCGTGCATGAATGTATTGTTTATACAGATGGTGAGTGCTAAAACGCTCCACACCATTATCCTGTATTGTAAATATCTATGTAATTATTTTATGCTCTATTATTTTAAAGCTCATAAGTTGTTCAACTTACAGCAGTACAGAATTGTAATCCGACAATCCAGAAACATTTTTTTTGGTGATATATTCGTAACATACTAACATTTAATATTAACTTTGTATATATTTTCTAATGAATACAAAAGTGGCAATTTAACATTAAACGGAAAAGGACATTGTTTAGTTAGTTATAACTTATTTACATGCTTATATCCATTTAAGGTTCAAGCACATCTGCTATGGTAACGTAGTCCAGATGTCTCGACTGCCTGTCCAGGACAGAAGTTAGTGTTAGGATAATAGAGGAAAGTAGTGTAACAAACATCTCAACCTCCACTGAGGAGAACCGAACCGAACCAGAACCCTCTGTGTGAGAGTCAAATGCTCTACCAATTGAGCTAAAGGGAACTCCCCTCTAGCTGAAGCAAACTGCCAAAGGATCTTTTATATGCATTTTTTCTCACAGACAGGAAAGTACATACCACGGCCATTGTTAAACCAGTTGTGGACACTGGTCGGTGTAAATGGAAGTACTCGCTACTGGGATTAAAAACTCCATATGCCACGAATGGGGTTCGAACCCTATACTTACCAGTCTTAAATCCGATGTGGACACCGTGTTCTCAGTTACTAGATTTACTGGCAGACGCGTAAGAGAGGTTATGACATTGTATCAATGTTTGTCATACGTAACAGCAGGAGTAATTTTAAATTTGTGTTAATTACTTTCCGTAATTGATCGGATCAGACAGTAAATCACAGTTAGAAATCTCCCCTCAACAAAGCCAAATTGAGCTGGAACTAGGAGGGATTAACACCGTTTCCCCCTGTTAGTGACGAACTACAAGATGTTGGCAATGGTGATATATTGTTGAGAAAACTACCACTGTCATCGGAGCCACAAGCCCACTATAGGTGTTATAATTACAGTTATGTCTTGGCTGTGTTCGCAAATGCGTTTACTCCGTACATGTTATATGATTTTGGTATGTGAAAATACAGTAAAGCGTATTTGTCATGGACTAATAGCGCCAAATATACTTTGTTTCGCGTCTGTCATGATGTCAATAAATTAAAGAAGATGGATAGAAAATCATTTATCCATAATATTGTTCAGTAATTTGTCATGAAGTTGTATGAATATGTATATTAATGAATTATTTGGAAAAAAAAAGAAAGAGATATGTTACGGGCCTATTTTTTGCGATATACAGCGCCATCTGGTAGACAATATCCCACACGCACAACATCCATCACGGACAATACCCCACACATACATTATCCCACTTTAATTTTTAAATAGGATATTATATTTAAGTAATAACCTCAAGTTTTTTTTTGTTTATCGTAGTATGAACAAAAAACCGATGCGCAAACTGTATGATTCCGCGTAGAAACGAGAAAAACGATGTTAGTCAAAGGTACACACTACGGTATTATAACTATTTTGGATGATCAGAAAAAAACGTAGGATATTGAGATAGTTATACTGTAAGCAATAAAATGTAAGTAAATATAAATTTTAATAATAAACGCAATGCTCCAATAGCCAAAAATATATTACAAATACCATTAACTTCGCGAGCACGGTAGCATTCGTCTTAAAATATAGGGGCTATGTCTTTAAAAAGAACATTTTACAGTTTCTTTAGCTAAATTTCTTGGCTCTGCTACATCTGTAGACAATAGAAGTGTTCGAACAATCTAGTGGCAGTATGTCTATAACTTTAATACTAGTAAATATATTCTTTAACCTAGTTAAACATCTACGTTTTTTTAAAACTTTTTTTTGACATAGTGCTAAGTACGTAACACGTAAATCCAGTAATATATTCGCTTTATTTAAAACAAACATGTTTCTGGATTGCTATGTTAACAATATTTTAGTTTGGATCAAGTCAGCGTGTCTTTTTTGTTACTTTAAAATATCCTGACATATTATTTCATTACTAGTGATAAATTATTCCCAATGACAAGTCTATACCTTAAGATGTCTTGCTATTCTTAAATGGTGCAACGAATTTCTCATAAATGGAAGGGTAATTTCTCGGTTTTATCATTTTCCTGCGTTAGATAATGCTCTAAAGCCATTAGTTGTTCTTAATTGCATTTATGAAGTGCTTTTCTTTACTCTCTCGAGTGTGCATTTAAATGGGAAAATAAGCAGAAACTATGTTGAACACTTAATGTTAATTGCGTCTTGATGTTTCTTGCTTCTTTTCTCACCTTTAAAATCTCGCGAGATTTCAGCAGTTCACACGTGGAGGGTGGTATCCGGGCATTTGCAAAACCGACATTACAGTCAAATCTCGTGTGACTTGGCGCATCTTACTCGTAGACATGTAACGCGGGCCCGTGGAACTCGGTTGCGTTTTATCTTTTACTTAAATGGATTTTTATACGATAAATTTTCACGGTGAATTCTAATGTGGAAACGTTATTCTCATAGGAGACATTTAATGAGCTACACCGTAATAATTAATATAGCCCAGACTGAACTAACAGAATAAGAGCAAATGTCCAGTCATGGCATTATTTTTTCCATGCATTTATTTAAAGTTTTCACTAATGCACAACACAAATATAGCTACTACACCATTTTAACTCATTTCTGTAACATCAATCATCTTTTAAAACTTTAATAAACAATGTCGTAGAAATGTTCGGTGGTATATAATTTTTACCTAGAAATTGTGTATTCTTGACGCTGAATCTTAACTAAAAATGTACTTGCAAATTGCAGTTGTATAAACTAAAGACACACCAATCTGATTAAAACCAAATCCATCATTCGCTACCTATTGTCCGCTGTTTGTGGAATATATAGGTAGCGGCTGATGGATCTCATTTTAATCAGATGGAAGACACACATACGTATTAATAAACATACATAATGCAGGTTGATAACCACATACATGTACATGTGTATATACAAAGAAAGAATATTACATATAAATACTTGCTGTACGTATAATATGTAAACCAACTATGAACACAGATACAAATAAACAACAATATGCAGAGACAATCAAATCAGTGTGTATGCATTAATAATACTGTTGCCCTAATTGATCCCTGATTGTAGATAGTAGATTTTATCATACATTAGAGGCTTTTGCAGGAGATACCATTGACCTACTAATTTGTGATAGTAGATTATATCATGTTGGTTACAGTGCTATATAAGGTTGGTCGGACATCAGGTACTCTGAGTCTAAGTTATGCAATATCTAGATCATATAATTATGCAAATCAGGTATTGTTGGAATTAAAGAGGTCCGCTTTTCTCCAGCGATGACGTTGTTTTTAACTAAATCTGTATTGAATAATTCATTCAGGAGACCTGATTATTTAATAACTAAGCAACTAAGCTCACGAAGGCTGTATAGTTGTATTTGTGTTTTCCATGTAAATTTTGTAAAACATAGATGATTGAAAGTGATTTTGTATCGTTTTGAATTATGTATGTACCAGAGTACATGTATATAAATGGTTATGTGAATCGTATCAAAGATAATAAAATAAGATCGTATCACACTTTGAATATAGACCTACTTTACTTAGAAACTTGACATGCAAGTTTTTTTTTTCATTTACTGGAAAATTTCGAATCGTACTATATATATGTAATTACATTAATTTCATAAGTATACTCTCAACCTCACAAAATAACACTCAAAAAGGTTTGTGACGATGTACATATACATTTCTTTCTTCTTCTTTTCCGGTTTTCGTACGACCATTAAAATTGTTTCATCGCGTCCGTTGCCGAACGACAGATGGTGAAATTCATGTTTCGCTTCCCGTTATAATTAAAATAACCCCCATAGTAATTTTAGCCTTTAAAAGGCTAACACCATAGAACTATGAACACATTTAAAATAACGTTAGGAAAACCTTCAATTTTTCGACATGCATCCATGTATTTAAAAGTGCTCTTGGGTAGAAATTGATCAAGAATGTCAAAATTCAATGATATGTTTTATTTTTCAAGTCTCGGTTACAAAAATAAATGTCTCTTTTATTGAATTATGTTTGGCTTTAATTAATTACAAAACATCTAAATAATTTGTAGCATTTTGTCAATGTCTATTTTACTTGAATAATTAAAAAAAAGTTTAGGAAAAGGATTAACGGAGTAATTTATACATTTTAAAAGCAAAGTAACAATGCAGGACAATAGATTAATTTGAATTCTTGTTTGTGTTTATGTACTCCCACTCCCGACCCGACCCCACCCCACCCACCCCGTTCCACACCAATACCCACACCAAGTATAATGACACCATTAGTGGCACATTAGGGTTGTCAAAAGCACCATGAACTGCCTATAAATAAAGTATTATGCATATCACACACAAAACACAAACGTATTTTATTACATGATATACAGTGTTGCCACTTAACAGAAACAGATACTGGAAATTGACAAATACACCCTCGCCCCCCAGTCCCCCAACACACACACCCAAATAAGTTTGTGCTATGTCGCGTAGTATATAAGGTAGCCATTGATAAAAACGTACGTATTAAGGCGCATAGAAGAAAGTCATTGCTATAAACGTATGTGGTGCATGTGTCGCAAAGAAGGATAATAGTAATTGTTATAAACGTATGTGTCGTGTCGCATATAGAATGAAATTCATTGTTATAAACGTATGTGTTTTGTCGTGTAGAAGGAAGGTCATTGTTATGAAGCTTGAGATGTGTTTGTTATCTCGTAGAGTTGTAGGAAAGATAATTCTACAAACGTATGTGTCGTGTCGCGTTGTGTAGAAAAAAAGTCATTACTCTAAACCTATGAGTCGTGCTTGTCGCGTCGCGTAATACGGTTATGATTGTATCCGCGTCTATCCTATAACAAGTAAGTTACAAATAAATGTGTAATCAGAGTATTTGTAGGTTTATTTCCCGACTTTATAATTATTACTTTGTGTTGCATGCATTGTGTTATGTCAATATATTTTACAATCGTTTCTTTTTTTAAGGTAATCTTATACGGCACCAAGCATATGTCTATAAATGGCATTTCAAGTACGTTCCGTTAAAAAAATACATTAATCAGTTCAGACAATTTTTTTCTATATTTCTTGGGTGGTCGAATTTTATAATGTTCGGTTACTTGTATATTTTTCACATTTATTGTATGATGTTAAACTTTAGATGTTCGTGCAGGTCTGCATGTCCGTTCAGTGTACCTATAGTATTATGTATGTGATACAAATGAACAGTTTAATATTTACCGGTTTGCTATTCGTGTGGGCGGAACGCCAAGAACGGGAACTATGTATTAATGTTAATCGCGGAACAATATGATAGTCCCTGTGCGAATTATCTGTCCTCGTAGCTACACCGACACGCCCCCAGTTTCTGAACTGTCACGCCCTCTCTTTGAAGACAATGGTTTCGGAGAATTGAAACGAACGATAATTCAAAAATAATGTGAGCGTTCTCTGGTGTAAGTGATCATGATACCAGGGCGCAGATTAAGCCCCTAGTTTAACCTAAACAACTGTTATAGTTAGACATACATCCATAATTCATTTGTTTTTAAACGCAAATAGTTTCATACAAGTATTACTGATAATGATTAATGACAAGTGTTAAATAAATTATAATGCAAATCACAGAAATTTATAATCAAGAATACATTAGATCTAGTATTTACATCGAAACCAAAGTCCTATCAATCGCGGAAAAAGTATATAGCTGTCATCGTTTTTTTATAATTTGGCTTGATATATTAATAAACATGCACCAATCTGAAGACTTTTATTAAATTAATAGCAATTTTGTCATCTTTATATTTGATTAAAACATATTGTATTGCAAAGGATTGGGCGCACGTTCAACAATTTTCGAGGCCCTATCTTAATTACATCATAATAATAACAATATCGGCCACTACACTTGTATAAAGAGTATAAACATTCAAAACAAAGTAAAAATATGGAAAAAGAAGCAAAATAACTAAATAAGTGGAAGAGGAAATAAGACAAAAGAAATAAAAGTAATTTATTTTCGGTTCAGACAGGCTTGCTCATTTTTAAAATACAGTTTCCAATTACAAGTAAATAATTAATATACTACAATTGCAAAATAAGTGTTTTCAATATGCCCACGTTCGCTACTTTCGCACGTTGACGCATGTAAGATTGTTAAAATATGTGACAGGTATAATTATGTTTGTAAACAAACGGATGACGGTCGATGGATATCAACGTGTGCGGCGTCAAACTCATTAAATGATGTATTTGTAGAAATGTAGGCCTACACGTCTATATGGATAATATTAATTTTATAAATTTGTCCAACGGTACCTGAAAACAAACGTTTTCCTAATATGTCAATGTCAATGTAATTTTGCTAAAAATAGTGGATACGTTATTTGTGTACAAAATTGACAACGGACTGATAACGTGTGCGAAAGTCATTGTGGATGAGAAAAGAATAAAAAGTAAAGTTTGTTTTATTTAACGACGCCACTAGAAACACATCGATTATGAATCAGCGGTTATTGGACGTCAGACGCATGGTTATATTGACACATGGTCACAGAGGAAACCCGCTG
>JAUTCZ010044154.1:0-12300 GCA_032273805.1 Melanodrymia brightae | reverse complement strand
AAAAATGTTTACCTTTTTTGTCTAAATTAAATTAAACTAAAGTTATCTACGAAAAAACATACTGCAAATGTTGTGACACGAAGTATAGGGGGAATTACCAATTTGAAAAAAAAAAAAATGAAAAAAACAATTCCCAAATTTGAAAAGCAAAATTTCCAAAAATTAATTTAGTCATTCAGTACAGATGACTGGGGATAAAAAGTTCTTTTCTTTATACTGCGGAAAAAAAACTATCACTCCTTTAAAAGGAAAATTCCCAATTACTATAGCGGTAAGACATCCTAATGTTCACTGCTGCCAACAAACAAAAAAATAGAAAATAAAATTCCCCTTTTACTGTTAAAACAAGTTTTTTTTTTTAATTTTCCAAAAAGGGACCCTAGAACAATGGTCCATATTACATTGTATACCCGGTAAACTTTGTAATTGATTATTAATAAGCGTTTATTAGATTTCAAATGCAAGGTTATATCGACACTTGGTCAGTGCCACCACACAGGCTACTTTTACTGAATAACAGCAAGGGATCTTTTATGTACACTTTCCCACACAGGATAGCATACACGACACCCTTTGATAGACAGTTGTGGATCAATGCTTTGAGCAGGAAATAACCCAACGGGTGCCCAGAGGAGGTGCACAATCCTTTCAGAGTAAAATTAGTTGACATAGCTAGACTTATTCATTGTGGTATGGGGATCATGAAACCACCTGATGACCCTCGCAAAATCGCCTGTGATACATGTGGTGGCAATTTTCTTACTATCGGTTTTCAAAAATTGGTTTTGTGTATTAAAAAAACCCATGGCTATTGGGCATTAAAAAATAACAATATAAAAAAATATACATATACCCATGTATATACAAATTGGCTAACAGTAATAAAATTGACTTTTTTTAAAAACTGACAATATTTGGAAATTAGACTACAAAAAAAAAAAATGTCCATGTAGTGAACACTGACTAGAGCTGTGATAAAAGAACTGTGATAATAGAACTGTGATAAAAGAACTGTGATAATAGAACTGTGATAACAAAGCCAATGCAAGGAGTGAAAAAAATCATTGCTAAACAGAACAGAAGATCTTCAATCAGACTCCCAGCAGCAGCTGCTGTCAGACCACTTGATGTGTCAGTCACCATGGCAACCATCACCTTGAGTTGCCAAACCAGCCTGAGCAACACTTGTCTGGTAACAATTCCATATCAGATTCCCAATCAAACCTGCAGGCAAATAGATCTGCCATATGAAACCAATTTTAATAGTAAAACCTGGTCACCTGTCCACCTCTATTAACAAGACACCTGCCTTAGGAGACCACATTGTAATAGTCAAACCTGCAGGGACAAACATGTATAGATCTGCCATACCAGGCCACATTGTAATATCTTAAACCTGCCTATAGCGTTCACCTCTGTTAACCAGCCACCTGCATTAGAAGACCACATTGTAACAGTCAAACCTGGTCACATGTCCACCTGTTTATCAGCCACATGCCTTAGCCCACATTATAATACTCAAATCTATCTACCAGCCACCTGCCTTAGGAGACCAGATTGTAATAGTTAAACCTGCTTACACATCCACCTCTGTTACCCGGCAACCTGCCTTATGAAACCACAATTTAAATAGTCAAACTTGGTCACGTGTCCACCTCTGTTAACCAGCCACCTGCCTTAGGAAACCACATTTTAATCATCCATCCTGCTCAACTCTCCACCTCAATTAACCAGCCACCTTCCTCAAGAGACCACATTTTAATAATTAAACCTGGTCACATGTGTTTGACATCCAATAGCCGCTGATTATCAATTTGCTCCGGCAGTGTCATTAAACAAACTTTTTGTAGATCCTAATGGGAAAATCAGTGGACTTTAAAATCTAATTTGAATCACATTGGTGAATATTTTGGTAAAAATAAAATCGCTGATTAGTTTCAAGATGAAAACAAATTGGGGTAGGTAGGTTTGAATAAAAAAAAGTTTTATTTGTGTTGTTGGAAATGGCGAAGGCTAAAAAAGGTAATCTCCCATGCAAATATACGGACCAAAAAAAAAGAATAGAAAATATTTCTTTAAAAAAAATAAGTTTGTTTTTAGGAAAAAAGCCTTTAAAATGTTTCTTTTAAAATAAAAGTTAGTTTTTAGCAAAAATGTCTTTAAAATGTTTATTTTAAAACAAAATTTTTAGCTTCGTCCCCTAAAAATAAGGATCAATCTAAAAACCGTAAACGAAGGTTATATTTTATATCGGGTTTAATAATAAAAAAACTAACCTGGCCGTCCCTCTGATGTCCATTCCTCATACTCGGCCATTAATCGCTCGTGACGTTTCGTCTTCGGTCCGAGAATCTTGTATTGCAATTTCTTCTTTTTCTGTTTCGTCGGGTATGACGTCTTCGCCGGCGTTACGTCGTCTACAACCTCCTCATCCTCCTCCTCCTCACCGCTGTCCACGTACGTGGTCAACTCGTTCTCCTGGACGTGTATAATCCACAACAGGACGTTAGGATGCGACGTCAAGAAATGTTTCTCCATGTTGTTTCTAGAAACAAAAATATATGCATATATTTAAAGGGGTACTGTTACAGCCACAGACGTCAGAATTTTGATAATTTTGCAGTGGCAATTTTAAAGACACACTTCGATTTTTTTTTCTCAATTGGGGTTACCAAACACTGTTATTGTAGTGTCCAAAAGAGATTAGCCTTTAATGGATCAGTCGTGGATCACTGGTTGTTGGTCAACATAACAATAAATCAAGTGACAAGTTATACCAATGTTGTAATATTTCTCAATAAGAAAAATATGATGAATATTTCCAGTTATAGTATGTCCATGGGGTGATAAATATTTTTACATAAATTAAAGATAAAATTTGTTTGTTTAATGACACCACTGGAACCAAACAGGAAGGGATCTTTTATGTGCATTTTTCCACAGACAGGATAGCACACACCACAGCTTTTGATGGATCAGTCATGAATCACTGGTTGGAACTGGAAATAACCCAATGGGTCCACTGAGGAGGATCGATCTAACCTCAGGCAGATGCTCCACCGCTGAGCTACACCCCTCTGTATATAATGTTAATACAGATAAAAATAGTGAATTTTTTTCTTACCTCTTGTGGTATCTGATGTGACAGTATGGACATAGAAATCGTCGAGGTTGATGCATGCGTAGATGCGACTTCATCGCTTGCAGAACCCAGCAGGAGAAATCACACCGGTTACAGTAGAACTTGGTACTCTTTCCGCTCAGCTGCTTGTGTGTGAACTGTTCGTCTAGCGGCGGCATCTTCATGCGACTCAGACACTTGATCACGCTTCCCGACTTCATGCACGTGACCTGCATCCGACTGTCTCGCCACATGAACGTCTCGCCCTCGTGGGCCTGCACGTGATGTTTCCTCACCTCCTCGATACTCACGGGAGTCTTGAAATTACAGTTGTGACAACTAAAACAATCTTTCTTCGTCGTTTTGGGATCCTTCGGAACTCCGACCCGAACTGCAACTTTTTTCGCAAACGGACAATTCTGAGCGTAACGGAATTTCGTCTTCTGCGCAGTTTTATGCGTTTTTTTCTTAGCGAATTTGAATTTGGCGCTGTTGCCGAGAGTCTCCGTTTTCCACTTACTGGTGATCTTCTTCACAGAAGGTTTGTTATACATACGCTTCATAGTCGGAGGTTTTTCATTACCCGACTCCCCAAACTCCAAGTATTGTGTCGACCCGCCATGATCGGAATCAAACTTGAACGGCGTTCCTAGATTAACCATTTCCGCGCATCGTCGACTGTCCACCATTAACTGATTCACTTTCTTCTCCTTCTTGTCGTTATTGATGTAAAGAATCTCATCTGCGTGTTGGTAATTCTTGATGTGTTTCCGTAACTCGTCGTACGAAGAGTACGACGTCCCACACGACCCACACGTGTACGGACGGTACTCGATGTGGCGATTAATATGATTTTTCATTTTCCCCGCAGCGCTGTTCTTAAGACTACAGATCTTACAGATGTACTTCCAGGCGTACGGCGAAACTATTAACGCCGTTTCTGACCGATGTTCGACCTTGGCGTGGATTTTTATTTCCGGGAGAGATGCAGATCGGTATGAGCAGTATCCGCAATTCAGGTATTGGTTATCGCTGAACATTCCTTTCTTGACGTTCGTCTTCAGGACGGGACGGGTACAAGCCTTTTCAGACAGATAAGATGAGGTAGGTGTCGAGGTAGATGGACCAGTGGAATCGGTTCCCTGCGAATGCAGTTCTTTCGTGTGTTTGAGGATGCTTTCCGACGTGTGGGTTTCGTAGTCACAGTACGCACAGCAGTACGTTTTTACCGTGTGCTGTAAGGTGGCAGACGTCTGCATCTGTGTTGGCGACATTTCCATCAAGTTAGGAGAATTTTCCGTATCGTGTTCCTGTGTTTGAATCTGTTCGGTCGGTTCTTCTTTAACGTGGACGTCTTGCGAGTTATTGCTAGGTGTTGCGTCCGGTTCGTGTTCAATGTCGATATGCTGTTGCATCAGAACAACACTGAGCGTCTTGTAACCGCAATACTCGCATTCCTGCTCTCGGTACTTCTCGTGAACTCTCAACACATGACGGTACACGTTGGAGCGATGCAGAGATGTAAAACGACAAACTTCGCAGACGTATTTCTTCAAAGACCCTTCGGCCACGCAGATAACCTTGATATTGGTCGTCACGTCTGTCATTCTGCACGTTGTTTTCAGCTTCTTTGGCGATACCGGACTCAGCACAGCTGGGAAGATCATGTCACTGTCTTTCCTCTTCCGACCGAACAGAGCGACGACCATACTGGGATCTGAAGCTGCAGCGCCCTGTTTCAGTTGCGTCAAGTCGGGTTTCTGCTCCGGTAGGAACTCTTCAGGGGGAGCTGGTTGAGAATTGATACTCTGCTTAATCGTGTTCATAGTTTCAGCGACCTGGCTCATCCCGTTCAGGAATTCGGAAATCTTTTTGTCGATGTCTACTTTCAGTATCTGTGCATGAGGTGGACTGCCAGGATGAGCTTCTTTGATGTGGGATATGATGAGATATCTCTCGACAGCCTTAGCGTGGCAGTATGCGCAGCCAAACAGATTGATCTTCAAGTGTTTCAGAAACAGATGCCGGTGACAAGCATATTTACGTGGGAATTTCCAGTCACAAACTTTACATTTAAACCCATCTGGTTGTTTCTTGTAAAGACACTGAAGTTTTTGATCGAGAAGATCCTTGCCTAAGAAATATGCTTTAGGGGTCGAATCAACATTCTGCCGCGGTTTGTAAGCTTTGCTGTACGACGTAGAATTACTGAAATTGTCTATGTTGGGCTTTCCTGGATTTGGCGATGAAAGTAAATCGGTGACTTTTTGTGGGATGTCGACATCGAGCGCGACGACTTTAATGGGTGCGTTTGGGTGCTGCATCAGAATATGATCCGTGATATAATGTCTGTCGACTCCTGTGAAATCACAATAACCGCAGCCAATCAGAGCAATTTTCAGATGGTTAGTCACAATGTGTCGATGGATAGCAAACTTCCGCGTGAACTCGCAACTGCACAGCACACACCTGCTCTTGTTGTTGATGGTTTCGTAAAGACACCGAACCTTGTCGTCCAGTTCCGGAGTTCCCAACGGACCGGTCAGCTTGACCTTGCTGCCCGGGCTAACAGACGGAAATTTAGGCGAGGGGGTCGCTGCGGTACTCTTCGACGACGAATCCTGGTCCGGTAAAGCGTTGAATGATTGAGCGCTTCGATTCAATCCCAGCTGCTTAATAAACTCTGCAACCTTGCTGTCGATGTCAATATTGACGTAAGACACTTTGGTCGGTCGGTCTGGATGGTGCTCTTTGATATGCTGTTTGATTTTGTGTTTCTCTAAGCCTCGATACGGACAGTACGCACACTTCCACAAACAGATGTCGAGATGCCTCATAATGTGAATATGCATGAAATATTTTTTCGATTTTTCTAGCGTACAAATCAAACATTTCTGTTTGGCTCCATAATTCTCGTACAGCATCGATATCTTCTCGTCCAAGTTTCCAGATCCCACGATACACGATTCGTCTTGCACTGATTTTGATGCCAGCCCCGAGGCAGCAGAAGTGGACCGGAGAGGCTTTTTAATACCAGAAACATCCTCTTTAAGCCAGCCATTCCACGAACTGTATCCCATAGCCGTGACTTCAGAATGATGCTTCTGGATGTGAAGAACAAGATTACGTCGAAAGTAAGTCGCAAAGTTCGGACATTTAGGACAGCCGACTGCTTGAGAGAAGACGTCTTTCTCCGGAATGACTAAAACTTCAGAACTGAGATCATCGGGAAGGTAGAATGATTGCCCAATGGTACCGGATTCTGTCACCTCTTGGACCGTTCCATTGCTCCTCATGACGACCATAACGAGGGGGTGTAGGGTCTTGACGTGGGATACGAACGCAGAGCGGTACCCCGAGGCAAAGTAGCACTGAGGACAACGGGCTGCTGCTGTCAGTGTATCCGTGGCGACGCAGTCCGGAACGATCACAACCTGCAGGATGTTGTCCAGTTCCTCGGTTATCTCCGTTTCTATCTGAATATCGCTCGACGTAGGCGACATCTTCATTTCCATGTCTAAAGCTGCAGAATCATCTTCATCAGATTCGTCGTCAGGTGGAGCGATGGAAATCCCGTGCATTCCTCCTTTAGTGTTGTGCAGCTGGCAATGATTGTCAAACACTTCCCGGCTTGGTGTGGAAAACGAACACGTCTCACAGTGAAACCGATCGATCATCGGATTGGATGAAGAGATCGGCATCACTGGGTTAATGGCCGGGATGTGAGGGTTGAAATCGCTTGATGATATCGGAGCTTCAGCCACCGATGTCTCGGAGAACGTGTTATCCGTTCCACTTGTATCGATGTCCACAGTCTTCCTCACAAGCTGTAGAGGCTTTCCTGGATGTTTCTCCCGAATGTGCTCGAAAACAATGTCTCTAGCTGTTGAAGACGAACTGCAATACTTACACCGAAAAATGTTCAAAGATATCTTCCCTAAATAATCATGTCTTTTCACGTGCTGCTTCAAATCTGCAGCTTTCGGAACGAGATACTGACAGTGAGGACATTTAAACTTCTTCAAACGATTTTCTTGCACCTGTCCACTAGAGTTGGCAGTTAAGCTGATATTCCGACTTTGCCTTTTGTACTGCTGGACTGGTTTTGCAGCAGGACTCTTAAACACAGCAGGAGAGCTTGGTCTCGGTGGAGTGACGTCTCTATCGGTGGAGGATTGAGCTGCAGCCTTTACTACTTTATGATCTCGTTGGTAGTGGATCTGGATGTGGAGTTTGTGTCTGGTCTGGTAGTTACAGTGTTCGCATTCCAGCACCCGACTCTCCATGATCCGTTCGACCACGGAGAACATGTCTTCATCCTCACCACTGTGCATGTGCAGGTCGTCCTTCGTTTTGATGTGCTTCAGGATCACGTGACGCTGGTTCGTGTCGAAGTCGCACCGTCTGCAGCAGTACATCCAGTATTTGATCAGCCCCGGATGACACGCGATGTGACTCTTGAACTTGGCAGACGCGTCGAATCCTTGAGGGCAGTAGATACAGCGGAATCGATGCCTCTTAATCTGAGGCAAACCGTGACAGTTTGTGTGGCTCTTCAAACGACGGGCGTCCCTGGCAACGAACGTACAGTGTTCACATTTTGGTGGTTCTATGTGCTTTTCCATGTTGTCGCCCTTTTTGTACTTTGTCTTTGGTCGGTATTCAACTTTCACAACGGAAATGTCAACACTATTTGATGCTTCAACACTTGTTTCGACACTATTTACTGTTTCAAAACTATGTGCTGTTTCAACACTCTCTCCTGTCTGTTCCTCTTTAATGTGTCCTAGACCCAGTGGAAGTTGGTCAGATGTAACAATTGGCCGTTGGTTTTGATAAAAATGGTTTTGTTTACGCTCTTTGCAGATAATCTGTTTGGCCACCTGAACCATCTTCGCCTTTCCTGGATGATACTGGGAAATGTGTTTCAGAATCAAACACCGGTCACTACCTTTGCAGGAGCAATGGGGACAGTTGACTACGTGGAGAAAATTTTCATCGAAATGTTTGACCAAGTTCTCGACACTGTCTGCCATATAATCGCATTCCTTACATTTGTATGCACTGCAACCAAAGTGCATGATCTGCATATGATTAAGATAGTCCGACAACAGGTTAGTTCCGAACTTGCATCGACTGACACCGCAGTAATACAGAGGAGCAGTCTTGTTATATGTGTGTGCATGGTTGATCATGTGCTTTAAAAGACTGTCTTCCGACTGCGCCATCCAGCCACAGTAATAACAAGGGAAGCTGACTTCCCCAGCGTGATCCAGCAGTAGATGATCGCGGAAGTCAACCGAATTTAAGGAACCGAAAGAACAACCTAAACCACAGATGTAGAAGTTTGGGTTCCTCATGTGTTTGGCGTCTCTCTGTGGTTGCACAGGAACTGGTGGAGCGGTCCATTCTGGTGATGGTAATTTTACTTCTTTGGAGAAAGGCAACACTGGTATTTCATCTGGTGATTTCAGAACACTTTCAAGAATTGTGACCTTGTTCCCAACAAAGCCATCTACATTCAAAGTGTCTATATTTTCTGTCACCAGAGGTTTACTAGTGTTGATGAGTTGATTGTCAGGATTTGGTATTTCAGGCAATAACTCCACAATGTCATCATCATCATCGATACTGATGGATTGGTTTGAACTTTCCAGCAAAGAGTTTACATGTTTTTGAAACGAATTGGATGAAACTTCAAGATCCGATGAATCTTTTTCTGGAGTAATTTTGCTGTCATCGTTTCCTGAAGGAAAGGAATCATCATCCAGAGAAAAAGAGGCCACAATTTTTAATTCTTGTTCTTCAATTGCTGAAGGTAACAATTGTTCAGACTTTTCAGTAGGCAACTCAGAACTTTTGCAGACTGTAGACAACATGAGGATTTCAGAGCTTTCTGATTTTTCAGACTTTTCACTAGGCAAGTCAGTCGATAACTTGAGAATTTCATTATTTTTACCATCATTCACTGAACTGCTACAAGGTGTTCCTGAGGATTCCATTCCATCATTAACATCTTGGCCGAGTTGTAGACTAGACAAATCTTTCTGGGAATTACTAATTTCCTTGCTGTCCTTTTGGTCTTTACTGTAGCTGACATCACGAATGTCACAGATCTCCTGTACATCTTTGGTTACATTAACATCTTCCTCAGCATCAGCAAGCTTCATATTGTCAGTATCTGCTACCACCTTCTCATCAATGTCTACTTCCATACTTTCTGATTCCTTACGCGCACTATTAGAATCACTAACTTCATCCATCTCAGTGTTGGATGCAGTATTTACAACTTCCATATCGGTATCTACCAATACTGCATTATCTGATGTTTCTTTAATGTTAACAGTCTGTAAACTTTCTTGTTCTTTGGTATCTGCATCACTTATACCACTGTCTGGTGTACACATTTCTTTGTTTAAGCTTGTAGAGTCATCCTCGCTTACTTTAATGGCTATACCAGCATCACCTGATGATGTCTGTTCACCATCACTACCAGCTGTATGCTTAATGTCTACATGTGGGGCATTAACTGATTCTGTAAAACCATCAACAGTGTCATTCTTAACAGTGGAATCAACACCAGTGTTTTCTGTGGATGCAGAAAGATTCGTCTTACAAGGTTTTACTTTATCATCCACATCCTGCACAATCCCAGCTTCTTTACAAACTCCTGATGAATCTTCAATATCGCCTGATGCACAAATACTTTCCACTACTGAATAGTTTTCATTATGTGGTCTTACCTTGTTAACAGGTTGTAAAATCTCTTTTTGTTCCTCCTTGGTTTCTGGAACACTGGTTTCTTTTTTATTATTAACACAGTCAATCTCCATTGAATCATGTTTTGCAACATCCTCCCTAACAGATTGTCTAATATTATCTAACTTAAACTGACTATTATCTGGCACGAGCTTGTCATCAACATCTAGTGACATATTTGTCGAATCCTTGCCAACATCTTGTTCTTCGTCTACAACCAATGTATTAGTCTTCCCTTGGCTAATGTTTATATCTGATTCATCATGGTTTATATCAGCAAGTTCTTGACCATCAGTAGTTTGAACAATCTCCGTAGCTACTTCACCTTTATCGGCAATATTATCAACAGTGTTTTTAGAACTAACATTTCCCACAACTGATGTGTCTTCTGGTTTGGCTTTTGTAGATGGATTCAAGAGTCCTTCTTTGACATGATCTATTCCAACTGATGCAGATGATGAACTACCTATTGGCGATGCATCTTCAATAGGATTAGAAGATTCTACTCCATCTTGTTTCTCCTTTAGCACTTTGGGTTTGTGAGGATCAACCTGAAGAGGAACCTTTCCAGAAACTTTAGCACAAAAAACGAAACATTTCGTTTTCTGTGCTTCACCCATCAACCTCTTGGCCTTACTGAGAGCCCTTAAGGCACAGTTGAGTTTCTTGCCCGCGTGAGCTTCAGCCACGTGCTGCCCCATCTCTCGACGGTTTACAAACGCCTCCGAACAGTAGATGCATTGGTACGGCTTCACAATCAGATGACACATGAGATGTTCTTCGAAAGCGTGACCTTTAGCCTTAAATTCACACTCGCTACAAAAGAAATGAGGGTCGTCATACGTTATTGTTATTTCTTTCTTTTGGTAGGTGTCATTTTCACTAATATGAGTCTTCTGGCAGACGTCATTTTCAATATTTTTCTGGCAGACTACATTTTCACTGATTTTTGTCCGACAGACTTCATTTTCACTGATTTTTGTCTGACAGACTTCATTTTCAATGCTATTTGTCTGGCAGACATCATTTTCAATATTTTTCTGGCAGACGTCATTTTCACTGATTGTTGTCTGACAGACGTGTTTTTTGTACAGACTTTCGTCGCTGGTTCCGAAAGAACACGTTGTACATTTGAAATCATTAGTACCGTCATTTGTCACACAGATATGGTTTTTGTACAAACTTTCATCTCTGCTTACGAATGAACACTTTGAACATTTGAAATCTTTTTGATTGTCAGACTCAATACATTTGTCGTCATCTAATACTGGTAATGAATCTACTACGCTATGATTCTGGATGGTATCACCAGTTATGAAATTTGTATTATTGGTTGCATCTATTTGGGTTGAGCTGGTTTTATCGATAGTGCTGCTATTTGAACTGATTTGGTTATGAGGATTCACGATGACTTCAGCGGTTTGTTTCTCCACAGAGGAGTCCATACCCGTTTGAATATCTTTTAATGTGTCTGCCATCATATTGACAGATTCTGCATGTATAGACTGGTTACTTGGTTTTGTGACTGCGTTATTGGAATCATTGTCTTCATTACGAGGTCCATTTACACCACTACTTGAACACAGTTTTAAACTCTCACTTATGCTAGCATCCATTAGTGCTGTTTTATTAACAGTTCCTCTATCATCGATTTGTGGTGTTTTATTAATAGTCCCACCATCTATTTGTGATGTTTCTTTAATTGTCCCAACATCCATTAGTCGTGTGTCATTAATAGTCCCACCATCCAGTTGTGATGTTTCATTATTAATCCCACCATCTAATTGTGGTGTTTCATTAATAGTCCCATCATCCAGTTCTGGTGTTTTGTTACTAGTCCCACCATCCAGTTGTGATGTTTCATTATTAATCCCACCATCTAATTGTGGTGTTTCATTAATAGTTCTGCTACTTTCAATTTGTTGTATTTCATCAATTCTATCACCAGCCAACTCCAATGACTCAGAAGATCCTTCAGATGACACAGGAACCAGACTCTGAGCTAGCAATGGTCTCGAGGTGTCGGTGTTTATGCAAGGAACCGACGTACTATTCTCTCCATCGACGTCACCGATTTCCAATTCTTCTACAAAACGTTCATCCAGAGTTGGTGTGCTTGACCTTTCATCATGGGTCAAGTCTCTGGATTCCATATTCAGTGCAGTGCTTCGGTATCTGTAAATATAACAAACAATATATTAGGCAAACATAAACAAGGATTAGAGGTTTTCTCAGAGAAATAAGGTGTAGGGGCCCTTACCCTTTACCTGCAAATACAGTGAAACCCCTCTAAACCGAACACACTTGGGACAGAGTACAATGTTTGGTTTAGAGGGGTGCTTGGTTTACTGAGGTTTAAATACAGCACACAAGGCTGTTTGGGACTTCGAAATATGTTCGGTTTAGAGGGAATTCCGGTT
>JAUTCZ010044143.1:0-12301 GCA_032273805.1 Melanodrymia brightae | reverse complement strand
AAACAAGTATTGAATAGGAATTAAACGTAACATTTGCAAAAAACTTAGGGTCTAAACAACTGAACAGGACTATAGTGTGTAGTAGCTTAGTATTGTTCTTGAACTTCTTCCTACAATAATTTAGGCCAATACAAATTATTTAGACCAAAGGTCATATTAAGCTACTAAAACAATTTGGATGACTAGAAACAAATAAGATATACATTATTATATTGATATTGTAAGCAAAGGTTAATTTTAATAATTAAAAAATACTATATTAACTAGACACATGGTACAAATAGCATTAGATGCGCACGTACGGTGGCACTCGTCTTCAACTGGAGAGTGAGCCTTAATTTAGTGTTTGTTTTTAACTGCACATATTTCAACTTCACTAATATGTGAAAACAGAAGCTTAAGATTACTAGTATAAAAATAATAACTAAATTCTATACATGTACATGTATATGGAAACAAATTCATAGTTAGAATAGTGTTTGGTGCCAGTCTATGTGTACGCACGTGTGTGCGTGTCTGAGCGTGTCAGTATGTGGCGGTAGGACTACTCTCTCTAGTTCAACACATTCGCGATATCGCCGGAACACATTGATTTTAAATCAGTGGTTACTGCATATCAAACGCACAGTTATATCAACACTTGGTCAAATAGGAAACCCGCTACCGCCACATAGGCTACTCTAACGGAATAACATCAAGAGGTTTTGTATGTGCATTTTCCCACAAACAGGATAGCTCACACTACGAGCTTTGATCGACCAGTCGTTGATCACTGGTTGGAATGGAAAATAACCACTGAGGAGGATTGATCCGTCGACCTATTGAAACGTAGACGGGCGCTCTTGCGCTGAACTATCTCCGCAACTGTCACAGAAGTCAAATACATGTACAAGCATGATGCTCAAATAATCTTCAGATGAGAAACGACATTAATTCATGAACGACCTGAACTTGATAAATGGTAGTTCGTTAAATTTCCAATAAATATATGTATTAACTATACTTCGCTCTTTAACATATTATTTCTGCACAAATGAACACCTAACATTGTTATTAGTGTAGGCCTATTCAATCTGTGAAATCATTCATATCTTTAGTACACGGTTGCCAATGGCCACTAAATCTAATAACAGTAATTGGCGCACCCAATTAACGTAACTATCCAGATGAGCATTATGCTAATTATGTCGAGTCAAGGATTATCTTTGTAGTAAGTTAATAGATAAAGAACAAGTGGCAGTCTAATTAGGTACTCATTATGGCCGATCAACAGAACAGAACAGAACAGAACTTTATTACGCTCAAATCTACCTAATTTTGACATGCCAATCAATGGATTTCGTTTGCACGTGTCTTGTTGCTAGGTGTTCATTAATCACCTTGATTGTACTCGTCAAGAAGTACAATGGTCATCGTGGAAACACTAATGCCCAAGACTGCACTAATCCACACAGACATTAATGCTTTTGGCCACAATGGTGGAATTAAGTTCCGCAGAAGAAGAAATATTATAATTGTAAAAAAAAGTTTGTTTGTTTGACAACCCCATTGGACCAAATTGATTAATAATCTGTGGTTATGGCGACATTTAGTCTCGGAAGAAACCAGCTGCCGCCATATTGGTTACTCTTACCGAATAACAGCATGGGTTTTTTATGTGTGCAACAGACCGGATAGCACACTGTCACATATACCGGCATTTGATGACCAGTGACAGTCGTAGATCACTGATTGGAACGAGAAATAACCAAACTGATTCACTGAAGAGGATCGATCCTTCAACCTCTCGAACTTGAGACCCTTATTCGACTTGTATTATTGGATTTAGATTATAATTTTTGAAGTTGAATTGTTGTACTGCTATGGAAATAAATAAGTAAAGATAAGAGAGTTTGTTTAGCAATGCCATTAGAGGAAAAAGCAAAGATTCTAAAGTGTCCAATGACGATGATAGATCCTTCAACCTCACCCACCTGAGAGCACATACATACATGCATTTATATCATAATTATATTGTTTTATCACGGTACTATAATACTACATTCAGCTATTATCATAATTAATTTACTTCGCTTTGGTTTAAGTGATAACACTTTCCGGTGTTTCGCTTTTCATTGGAATACTTTTACCGATGATATTATATGCAACAGATTTATTACGAAATTATGCGAAGCATCACTAATTTATAGTAAAACTATTGATTAATTTTATAGCGTCATAATATTCCATCTGGCATCAGTTTTCGCTTTATTCCGTTAACAGCGTGAACTGTGGACAAAAAGTCTATTGTACACCATCCACTCCCACCTCCCACTCACACACCCTTCCTTGAAACATGTTTCTAAGGAAATGAATAATAACAATGTTATAATTGTATGTATCCTATATGCATAGTGTGTGCTTTAATTATCATCGGTTCAATTCCCTACATGGGCAACCCCGTACAATGCGGGCGGACTCGATTGAGAAAGAAAACTCGTTACAAGATACAAGATAATATATCACACAAAGACGAACATCGCTTTGAGGGAAGACAATTTGTATGCTTTATCTGTCGTATTGCAGGAGTTATTTCCCTTTGATTTAAATCCGCGAACGTGGTCCGTAACGGTTAAGCCGTGGTCTACTCACAATAAGCTTCACATCTAAGGTTATTGTAATACGTTTCCTGACAATGAAGTAATGGAAAAATAAAAAAAGTTCTTGCATATAATGTTAATAGAAGTCTATACAATGTGTTTCTGGTGATGCAATTGCTTTGTAGTAGCCACTACGTCGAGGTTAAGAACGATGTCACGGGGAGCCCAGAAAATTATCGTCTTTCACAAACTAGTGCCATTACTGTTTAAACAGTAGTTTATGTGTGTACACTGAAAAAAATAATCTCGACTCTGGCATGTGGAGATATTGTTTGATAATTTTGATAATTCACTATCGTTCACGCTGCCGTGCGCTATTGTGACGTCCCTCTGAAATTCAAAACAGTGGGGCTTGTTTTTTTCAGAAATCGATTAAAGGTCACTTTTAAATTATTGTCGTTGTTTTTAACTTTAATAATATTTCTATTTCAAATGTATCGTTGTTTTTTTTCTTTTCTCAAGCCTATTTTTTGTGATAAATTATATAATAATAACATATATTGTATTAGATAATATAAAGCATCATTAAATTTACATGTTGGCATTAAAAAGTAATATGTTGTGTGTCCAAAGTTTTGTATACTACTAGTATTGTGGTTTCGCTGTTGACGGTTTTTTAAAGTCCGATTTTTAAGTAGTAAATCTAGAAGTATATTATTATCTATAGTGTTATCATATACCTCTTTGAATTACGTTAACGTTATTCCAAATACGATAATCCTTTTGTAACGCAAGATGCTATATAGATGCATATAGCACACGTTCGATGAATTTACATGTGCTAATTTTATGTGCTTCTCACAGCATTTTATTGAGCAACTTTCGTGCGCAATTGTCTACCGTCTCTCACACGAGAGCAACTTGGATGTTTGCCCATTTTCGCTCGTGGCCAGTATATACGACCGACCAATCAGCGGGCAGGTATTAGCATATGAAGGTCGCCAGTCTTCCTCCCAATGGCGACGCCGTTTACGAATCACGTGACTTGTTACTCGCCCGGGGACCTAATCCATATATAGCACAGAAGACATTTAAACCGCAGATCTCGTGTTGGTGTTTGGGGAAGACAACGTGTTTCAGTTGTACACCTGCTGGAATTATACTTGTGTCAACCATGCCGGAGAAACAGAAAACAACGGTAAGAAGATGTCTGTTTGGACGACCGGACCACGAAGTATTAAAAACGGAGTTAGAAACGCAATTAAGAGATATAGAAGATCGTGACGAAAAAACACAAAAATGGAATTTTAATTTCAATATAGATCGACCGATTGATGGTCGGTACGAATGGACCGAAGTTACAGATGACAATTACATTCCGGAATTTTACCGCAGAGGTTACCAGACAAGAAAGAAAACATTCGCTCGTGGAAATGGAATACGTAGTGATTTATTCACGCATCCAGCTGTACAATTGGATAAATTACCTCACGTGAATACTACTGCTAACTGCACACCTTGTGTGTCTATTTCTGAAGACATAAGAATTCAAACGGAGAGCATTCGGAATAAAGACAGTGAAGTTAATTCAGACGTACACGTGCGTAGTAGCAGTAGTAATACTACGTCGCGCGAGTCAAGCCCCGTACTGCAATCAAAAATAACCAGTAAGTAGTGCGTGACACAGACATGTGTATTTTTTTCTCTCCAGTGAAATCGACAAGCTGTTCATTTCACGATCCCGATAATGAATCAGTTACTCGTTGTAACGCATGTGTATGTTTGTACAGTGTTTGTATGATGAGAATAACAAGTTATGAGTGTAGTTGTGTTTATAAACTTAATGAATAGATTGTTGTGTGTGTGTGTATGTATGTCTAGCGAGTAGTAAACAGTTGTCAGATTGGGTGCATTGCATGTCGATTGCAATGTCGTGTTAATTTCGCCTTCTGTGATCGCGAAGCACGACTTGAACAATATGGATAGATTGGCGGGTATTTAAACCTGTAGCCAACTCGAAATGCACATGATCGAGCTTGCACACTCGACTTTGAATCTGGCGACACCACATCTGATTGGCATATGGATATTTCATGTCAGGACAAGTTTTCGTACGTCGCTTCTTGTCTTGAAAGTTTGCCAACGTACGGCGGCGTTTTTCATTGACTGGACTTTCATGTCCATTCACGACGCGGAAATGGTGCAATGTTCCTGCATTACGATACTGTAAATGTATCAAAGTTGCTCTGTTATTGTTTACCACACTTAGTAACCAGAAACAATAGATAGTCTTTAAATGGACAACGCCCATTTTTCCTTAGCTCTGGGTAATTTTATCTCAAGGTTATTAATTTTCCTTTATTAATCGATTTCGATTCACAAAGAATTGATATACACGCTGAGTCATGGTGTTTGTAAACTGTGTATTCAATAAACATAACGTATATGCACTAAGCAATATGTCTTGGTGCTTAGTATTATACCCATGATGGTCGTTTGTGTTTAAATGTTTGGAAGTTAAATATGACGTATTATTTAATACTGTTCGTTTCTTTTATAGGTTTTATGAAACTTGGAAAAAGAAAAAGGGGACCTGCCTTAGAACTTCACATAAACAGGAAGTCACCCAGGATATAGATTCTGTCTACAGATATTTATTTATCCGGGTACGTTTTAAAACCAGTGTACATAATCTTCTTTTATTGTCACCAATTTGTTGGTTAGTTGTCATACGATTGTACAATTTTAATATTTGGAGACTAAATAAATATCTCTTGTTGGGGATAGTTACTACCAGAAACACCCTATCTGCCATCACAAAGAGTAAAAGTCGGTTGTGTTTGTACACAATAGATCACGCAAAGAAGGTGGTGTATATTTCTCCATTTTAAAAAAAAATTTAGTATACTTCATTTAAAAAATTAGTTTTCCAGATCGCAAACGTAGCAAACTTAATTGATTTCCGATCAAGTGTTATCCGCTAAGTTGGGTGGAATAAGATTGGTGTAATTGATTAAAACTGTTATTGAGTTCTGTTTTCTTTGTTGCATAGCGATTTAGACCTCCAAGGTAGCCACACATGTCAATTCAAGTGTGCGTCTATTACTGCCAGCCAGCACTGCATTGCATGTCTGCAAATCTTGCTGTGTTATTCCTGTATACGAATAGATTGATACGAGAGGCGAGATATACGGGTGTCAACATTGCGAGAGCTATTATTTCTAATCACATTATCTTTAGCTCTGTCAACAACAATGACAAATCGCCCGTCACAATGTTCTATCTGGACTTTGTTCATCTCTTTACTATTGACTCACGGCGTGGTAGAAAGAAACTTTTTGAGTTTGTTATATGCGGACAGCCAGTTGCTACGTTGTTAATTAGTTTCCAAGCCAAACTATTTTAATTAATATCAAGATTAATTCCATTATTGTTGATCGCTGAAATATGTTTCTTTGAAATGTATTTTGTCTACGTTAAATTACCAATCTATATTCATCGCTTGTCCATTTCAATTTCTAACCAGAAAAGTAACGCACAGCGTCCCGTATCAAACTACCGTTAACATCTATAATAGTACATTTTGCATATGTTAATTTAAAAGCATCCTAGAGTGCATTGATATTTATTTTACAACACTTTATTTTAAAAAGGATACTAGTAAATAAATAGAAATGTACTGTGTATTTTAGTATATGTCTATTTCACTTCACCATTTTCAAATTGGCGTATTACAATGGATCCGTGTCAGGAAGGCAAGCTAGAAACCGCTATTTCAGCGGGGAAACAACCGCCTCATATCGAGACAGGGGGTCATTTCGCCTGTCAGGATGCCATTTATTAATTGCATGGATGTCGGATTACCATGTACGCCGACGGTTTATTGTTTGCGCGTAAATATTTAGCTATATTTTGTTTTGATGTATTCCTATATTTTACTATCATCATTTTACACATGTTTATAGTATATTGTAGAATTAGTTAGCAGATTGCAAAATTAGAAAAGTAGTAAAACTTTTTTGATGACTTGGTGTAAATAATTGACCTTGACTATCTATCGTAACGCTAGATATGAACGTGGTCGGTCATTCCTTCCAGTTCTGTTGTTTTTATCAGTTGGTTGGTACTTTGTTTTTCCACAAACTAGTTTTCCGATTAAAAGTTTAACTGGTGTACTACAGTTACAACTTTTTAAACGCCCTTCGTTGTGATAGTAAACGCATGGGAACTGGTCCCCTGAAATTTACGTCTAATTTGCATAAAGCTTGACCCTCCAGGAGGCAGCTAGAATGTTGACTCTGGATGCGCTGCAGAGCAAGGTCACGTGATTTGTTCCGCAGAGCGCCTCGTGTGATTGGCGGGCTGTTTTGGGGAGGTTGCCGGTCAGAGTTGAAAGGTTGTGTTTTTGAGAAAAGACGCATGTGTGACCTGGTTGGGATAGAGTCGGTTCCTCTACGCGGCGTACGCTTTCTTTGGGATGAGTCACGACCTCAAAAGGCGATGACATGTCTTGCCTTACGTTTGAACAATCGGCGCGTTCTCTACCCTTAATGAATAGTTAAGCCTGTTTGTCACGCACACGTCTGTACAGTCCGTCAGCTATAATTAAATACACATCGCATGTAGCTGCATTTTTATTTTCCATGGCTGACGAGTTTATGCATTGGCTAAATGATATATTTTTAATTTGTTTAGCCAAATGATATCCAGAGTTTGCGTGTTCAATATTGAGGGCCCGTTATTAATGTGCACTTGTAAGCGATTTTCCCATGGTGCACACAGGGCAAACACAGACCCCTCCCTACACATTACTGGGGTGGATGTTGGCAAGTGCACTCTGTTTCCGCCAGCCCTGAAAATGTATTGCAGTATACAAGTAATCTTTTAAAATTATGTTTTTTGAAATTGGGCATGTTTTATGGGGATGCTTTATGATTAAGGAATGCATAGATAATTATGTTTATATACCATATTCAAGTATGTTACTTATAGTTTCGTGTTTTTTGTATCTTTCCAGGAAGAGTGCTATGCAAAAGGATTTTGCTGGATTTAAATCTGCCCAGAGGATTCACTGTTCGTTCGTGCAAGAAGCGTATCGGGCAAACTGCAATAACGTGGACAAACTAGTCAGCACAGATAACAATGCGCAGTCATTCCAAGTTGCAGAGCTGCAGCTGTGATCTCAACCAGATCGAGTTGTATGCTGGTATGGATGTACCATTTGCTACTACAGAGAAGAAACCGAAATTGTTAAACTCTACCCAGTTGGCATCAGGCAATCCGAAGAGCCACCAACCAAGCTCTGATCTCATTGGCCAATTGGTGACAGTTTTGTGGTCGGAAAGGACGGAAGGAAGTATGCGTCTATAGTCGATAGACATGCAGACAAAATTCAGCAGTTCTTGCAAATAAGTTGTGATATGAAATAACACATGTGAAGATTTCTTGTTCACACATAGTGTGTGGAAGAAATGGAGGAAATACACAAAAATTTAATATATTTGGACTTCGGAAATGAATGACCTGGGATCGTGTACAAACTTGCATTTCAAAGCGTATCCCTGGTTACTTTCTGCTATGATCTCTCGATATGTCTTGATATTGTTTTTACTTCAGGTTGTCCTTGATCATCAGTTGAATTGGAATTCTTTTCTTTAATCAACGTTTACATTTCAATCTGACTGAAACTGCCATTTTTGCTGTTCAGTCTTGAATTGCTCTGAGATACTAAATCTCCAAATATAAATGTTGCAATATTAGCGTTTTGAAGTTAGTAAAAGTTTGGAAAATAATGTTAATTTTACAGTCTATCCTTTTGAAGGAGAAAGCTGAACAACATTTGGTCTTAGTTAAAAAATGGTAGTTGCTTTATATACTGTAGGTTTCAAACTAGTTTACTAACATCTTATGTCTTGCCGTTGAATAAGATAATCATTACCTTGAAGAAATGTCTTCCACTTTGATAATAAATAGATTTTTAGACAGAGTTCTCTTCCACATACTTGATAATAGCTACGTTTTCGATATCGGTATGTTTTTGCAGCATTACAACGTTCAGACATCAAGACAAGTTTGAAAATATTTATTATTTATTTAAATTATGAAACTGGCTATTTATTCATTCTCAGTAATACTGCAAATGTATTTATTTATTTATTCAAACGGAATCTGTGGAGAGAGAAAAAGGAAATTTGTTTGTAGACAGACAATTATTTGCTCCCAAGCATTAGCTGGGATGATATTTTATCTTTCTCAATCTTTGCATGACGTGTTTGCATTGCCTGTTACTAAAAAAATTTGATTTCATAACATAATTTGGATATTTTCTTAATTCTAAAATTGCAAGGCTATTTTCCTCAAGATTTCTTTTAAAAATCGTCCATCGTTATGTTAATTCTACTTTTCTGGACCTAGCTAACTTTAAATATTTAGTTCATTTTTGAAATATTTGGTGTAACAGACTGTATGCATTATCCAATGAATCGGACAGAAAATTTGCACAAACACTGACAAAACTGAACTGTTTTTTAGGACTCACCCTGTATGTAGCCAAATTAGCCAATGGCTAATTTTGTCAAAGTTTGGTTAAACAAATTTGGTAATTGGCTAAAAATATTTTGTATCAATTAGCCTCTTTTTAAACGTTTTTTAGCCAAAGTTTTGAAAAATTGGCTAACAGAAAACCTTGCCCAGAGTGAGTCCTGGTCACTTTTTGTACAGCTATCGGCTGTATAATTGTATTTTGGATATGATTATCGAATGTATCCATTATTATTAAAACCAATTTGGGTTGATGAGCCGATGTTTTGGATGATGCATGCCAGCCTTAATGCACTGTAAGGGCTGTGCAATTATTTGCCTAAAGTACACAGACTAGGCCAAAATGTTGATCTCCCAAATGCAGACATTATCCAGCTGTTTGAGCTGGTATGTTCTAAATATATGTGCGTGTGTGTGTATGATATATATATATGTATACATGTATACATGCATATGCATACATGTATATGTACATTGTATACATGTATACATGTATATGTATATGTAAAATGTGTATTGTATAAATATATATGTTTTGTATGTTACTATATAACATTTTTGCCTTTGCAGGAAAAACTTTGTTACACATATATTATATGAAGAAAAAGTGCATAATGAACATGAAAGAATAAACAAATAACAAACGACACTTTGTGCTTACCTATATTTTACTTTAGTTGTTATATCAATGTAACTCTAAATGTGTGGGATACGTGTATCCCTGTTGATATAATATATAATAATTATATACGAGAAAGGAGCTCTCATGCAGTGTTTGTAGGTAAGGGGAGACTTGGACTGAAGCCAAACAAGCTACACTCGGCTACATTAAACTTCCAGAGAGCTCCACAGGTTACCAAAACGTGCAACAAATGAAGGAACACATTTTGATGTAATAAAAGCAATGTGTGCACACGAGATTCGAACGGTTATTGATCATTAAGTCATTAAACATGCGCAAGCTAAACCTCTCGAACATGGGACGTGTATAAAATTTTGGCTAACTACTAACTAGCTTAAAATATCACCAGTTGTGTTGTAATGATATACACGCAGTAGGAAAACCATTTTAGTTCTACCATACAAGGATACACACTGCATAATTGTGGCTATCGGATTTTTAATAGCATTACTGGCTCCAACCCTTGTGAGTACTTCGCAAGTCTCAATGGGTAGGTAGGTGTATTCCACTCATACTGGCCAGTGTTCCGTTACTTGTTAACAAAGTCCGTGGTTTGTACTGCCCTGTCATGGGAAAACAAATATATAAGACCCCTTGCGAGTAACTTATCAAATAGGAGTAACGGGTTTCCTTTCTTATACCAACACTAACTTATGTCCTGAACAGGCAGCCGAGGCAGCTGGATTGGATATTAGCACGTAAACAATTTATAACTAATATTACTCCTGTAGAATACTATCTTCGTCTACGTTAAATTCATTGAATGTCGACTGCTACGTATAGACGAGTGTTTGTTAAAAGTGGTGCACGACAGATGTTTACGCATGCATTGTGAACATATGGTGTAGAGTTACCAGCATCAGCTGACAGAAAGCTGCCACTGACATAACCTACATTCAATTGGGTGCAATGCTAATGTAAACAAACATGGAATTTCAAGGTCTTATGGGAATTAGGGTCTAAACAACCGTTGTACAATTGTGTCACATAACAGGCGCTAATATATACGGCAACAACACATATACACACATACACACACATATATATATTCCGACCACCGGCCTGCGTGGTGTAGAGGTTAACCCTTCCGACTTCAGGCTGGTAGATACTGGGTTCGAATCCCATTCTTGGCATATCGGATTTTTAATCCCAGTACCGGCTCCAACCCAGAGTGAGTGTTCAGCAAGGCTCAATGGGTAGGTGCACTGTACTTACACAGACCAGTGTCCACAACTAGTTTAACAAAGACCATGGTATGTATTGACCTGTCTGTGGTAAAGTGCATATAAAAGATCCCATGCTACTTATGAAATGGAAGTAGCGGGTTTTCTCTATCATAATGATGCTAACACTAATTTCTGTTCTGGACAGGCAGTCGAGGCAGCGGGACTGCTTGACCACGAAAGACGTTCTTGGTTGGATATAAGCACGTAAATAAGTTATAACAAATTAATATTGTTCGAGATTGCTACTGTAATGAAAAATGTTCTTTTTAGAACTAGGTGTTCACTGCAGATCCAAGCCTCACCTCCCTGTGTGTATTACGCCTGTGGTGAGTTCTTGATAATATGAAGGATCAATTGCAGGCATAAATGATAATAATATGCAGTTTTCAAATACGGTGCATCAGGCGACGTGCCTGGAGTTGAGTGCTATGGTAGTTGTCCGTATGTACATGTAGTAGTTCACTGCTGGTAGTGCTGAACGTAAATACGGTCACAGCAACTATCATAAATAGTCCGCTAGTGATGTGCAGAGTTACCGGAATACGATATATTACGATTCAAGATAAATAATGCGCATTAAGATAAGCCAGACCAGCCTTTAATACGTTCAATAGGGCGAGCGTTCGGCGAGCGTTCTGCACACCGAGACAAAACGTTTTGTAATCGGTATTTGCTGATCTACCATTAAATGAATGTGATGATAATTATTATAGTACATGATTGGTACCAGTCACATAGTTCCAGAGCGCTCGCCCTATTAAACGTAAGGCTGTACTGATACACTCGGTAATTTCCGTAAAAGTATATTTTGTCGTCAATCGGAAGTATATTTCGGCTGGTTCTCTGGCCATGGCTGTCGCCGTCAGTAATTACATTGTAGTTGTATGTAGTTTATAATACCGATCTGTCATCATGTAACAGTCTAAACATGGCAAAATGTGTTATTTGTCATACGTTTAATTACACCTAATAGCCGATGTCTTTTTTTCGTGCTGGGGTGTCGTTAAACAAATATATATACGTTTAATTATTATCTTGTATCAGGATGTTTCTTTTGACGCCATTCTCGACATTATTTCTGAAGCTGTCGTAAATAAAAAATTATACATGTAATACCTAATATCTTATCTTATATTGTAATTGTAGTACAGAGTTACTGTATAGCGATATATATTAGCTCAGCGGTAGAATGTCCGCCTGTGGCGGGATGGGTCGAGAGATCGATCCTCCACAGCGTAAAACATTTTTATGGGCTATTTTCCGTTCCAGCCAGT
>JAUTCZ010044132.1:0-12304 GCA_032273805.1 Melanodrymia brightae | reverse complement strand
TATATAGGCTTTTGCCTGTTGGCTAATCCCTAACCGCTATAAATTATGACGGTAATAAATATTGTTTAAACTAAATAAATATATTTGGAGATGATTAAATTTTGATTGGTTGAAAATTTAATTTGCATCAATAAAATATGGCTGCCAAATTAAAGAAATTGCCACCTAGTGGTTCCCAGACACGTATTAGTAGTGATTAATTTATAAATAGACTGGTTTATTCGAACACTCGCTGAAAATAAACATACGACCCTAGCGTGCATTTTATCGTTCCACGAAATTAATTTGCACGGTTGTAAACTTGTGTTAGCTGATTTTAATAGTAAATTGAACGAGATTGAAACTATGATTTCATTAAATCGATCTTGTGATAAGATTACAATGCGCATGCGCAGAAACAATTGTTCGTTACAGTACGGCATCACGTCCGAAAGAGGATACTTGGTATATTACTTACCAACTAGAACAGTTCAATCGACCTCTCTGCACTGCAGGTGAATAACCCTATCCCTCACAGTCAGTGCTGCTCACATTCTATTTGATACTATTACGACATCCTGAGTGAACTGTATGTTAGATGTATGACACAGAACAATTAGCACGCAGAAGATCCAACAACTCAGGACAGATTCAATCAATCCAAGAAAGAGGAATTCACAAACAATACGACAAACAAATAATGCTTCACTCATTCATGATCCAAGCTACAAACTCGAGCAATGCGAAGTGCTGCACGGATCACAGAATACATGACTCTGATATGGTTATTGTCAAAACATCTGCCAGAAAGATAGATACAATTTGTTTGTTTGTTTGTTTGATCGATCACATCTCACTAGAACACATTGATTATTGATCAGCGGTTATTGGATGGCACTTACTAACAGAGGAAACCGCTGCCGCCACATAGGCTACCCTTCTTCTAATAACAGCAAGGGATTTTTTATGTCCATGTTCCCACAAACAAAATAGTACACACTGTCATGATGGTCTTTGATGGACCAGTCGTGGATCACTGGTTGAAGAGTTTCAGTAGTTCTGGATGTGCTATTTTGAGGCGTTAGATTAAACAAATACATGCACATGTACATCCTTCAGCATTCCCGCAGCAAATAAAAGAAAGTCAGGACATTTTGATTTCAGTTTCTATTAATCTAAGGTAGTAAAACGTATAATGAATCAACCAAACTACCCACTAAATAACTTAATTAGATTTTGCAACATATTGATTGAAACATATCTCATTTGTTAATAAATACAAAAAGGATCTGGCACAAGTTATACAACTTATGCAACATATCTGTCCAGTAGAGCTCGAATAACACAAATAGTGAGAATAAATGTACTAAGTCTTGACGGGTGCTCATCTTTCGTGAACACCTGGTATCATCAATGTGTTGACTCTGATTAGTGAGTGCATGCCATCTAGACTGTATCACACAGTTCCTTCAAGTATACCTATTGCAGAGATACGCATTTTGCCATGTCAATGTTTTGTCGTTTAGATTCCATAATCTGGTCTAAACATTAGCAGAGGACCTACAGCTTCATTACTTACTTCAGGACTGAGAACAGAGTTCGCCGTTTGAGAACATGATTACACGTGAGGCTATCACCGAGTTGAAAGCAGACCAAGTTTTAATATCATTGGAAAACCCTTTGTTGGGTATTTGCTTCCTGATTTTGATCGATTTTATTTTGTTTAGGACTTAAAATAGCCTGAGATGCCATCTACGACGTATCTGTAAGTTGAGCATAGGCTTAAACATGTAGCTATCGGCTATTCAATAGACTGCGATGTTATACAAGCTGTATCTTTGTGTTCGTATGGAAGCGGACAAGAGCCGTTTATGAAGGTCTGAACTATTTGTCTGTTGGGAAGTTTGGTTTGTTTCTGGCATCCATAATGTAGGAAATCATATCAGCTGTATACTTATATGTAAAGATTATAGTGATGTATCATTTGTATTATCCATGAAACACATCTGAATTAAAGATATTGGGATATTTGTGTTTGGTTCTTGAAGATGACTTTAACTGTTTCATGTAGAGTTTTATGCCACTCCCATACTACCACTGACATTTGTCCTAGGCAGGCACTTGAGGCAGATGACCTGCGTGTCCAGGACATACGTGTTTGGACCTCAATTGGAATTAAGCACGTAAATACGTTATAACTAACTAAGTCACTTTCTCGAAACAGGACTGTTTCAACACTAATTCGAGTGATACAGCTAAAGTCTGTTTGCTTAACGACACCACTGGAACACATTGAATATTAATCAGCCCTTATTGGATGTCAAACGCACGGTTATATCAACACTTGGTCACGCGTAATATCACAAAAACATCAATGTTAGTGAACTTTAATTATAGGTCTTCTCTGTCGCTACAATTTAAGGTCTTCAAATTGCCGAAGCCAATGTCATTCATAGCTGAATGGCAACGGAACTAACTTTTTACAAAGCAAAATTAAAAATAATTTCTACATTTTAACCCATTACTTGTTACTGTCGAATCAAATAGCCTAAATCATGTTAATAGCACAAAAAACGTAAAACCAATCGTTAATTTTTTCACTAATCCAAAACACAAATATAACTATATCATTAATAAAAGTGTAGTCATGTGTCGCTTTCCCAGAAGTCTAAGCTCTGTGCTACCAAAATGTGTCATCGAATGCGATAGAAATTCATCAAATCAAGTAACAGCTTTGTAATCTACATTTAATATAAAAAACATTGCTTAGGGAAATATTAGTTTAATATATAACAATATATTACAGGCAACTCAAACATATGCATCATACTGCGTATCTTGAAACTCTATTTAGTAAATTATACACGTAAATCAAGTAGCTCCATTTACATAGAGAAATCTACGATCCGTTCTCCGACAAAAATGTTGAATAGGCATAAGAACGACATAAACGGAATGATTAAAAAAGCAGAGCAAACGCTTATGTTTTCTGTTTCCTTTACTGTGATCAATCACCCTTGATATACCAGTCGGCAAACTCTTGTTGGAACGAGAAAAACCCATCAAATATCTATTGGAATGACGCGAAAGATGAGCGTATCCAGCTCCACCGGTAGCACCCTTCTGAAGCACAGCTATATTGTTTATCCGCTGATTTCGTCGAAACGATAAAAAGACCAAAGTAAGGTATTGCATCAGACATCACCCGTGTCAATCGTATAAATAGCCTCTGAATATCTACCATAGGACCTTTTGAAGCGTACATCAAGAAATGTTGTCAGAGTGTTGGTATTACGTCGCTATTGATTTCGTAAAAGTAATCACGCTGAGATAAACGCGAATTAATTATCCAATGCGTGGCTGTGTTAATATCGAGACTACGACCTGTTGACTTATTCTACTTGTGTCCCAACCATCGCTCCCTCGCGCGATCACCACACAGTTCAAACAGCAATCTGAGCAATAAACGAAAACTATTTCAAGACTATTGCTATCTCTCCTCGCCAAATCGATGGGAGTTCTCTTTTGTTTTCAGCGCACAGACTTCAATTAAATCTGTATGCGTGACCAAACATCGACTCCTAGCAACTTTTTCAATGGCCTTCTCGTTGCCATGGTCTGGACAATTACGAATACCCGTCTGCACTGTGAATCCATATCTAATTTACAATGCATATAATCAATCACATTGTCAATATTTGTGCTAAAAGGTAGACTCTATTCTATTGCGTGTTTCAAGATAGACATAGTCGATATATAATTATATTACTGGTTTCGCAATCTTACTATAATATAATATAATAACTATAACATAACAATGATTGTAGTTTATATTTGAAATGAAATAGCAGGACATTGTGTTATCCACTATACTAATTAGCATGTAGACTAAACTGTGTTACATTAATAAGTTACATTTTAAACTCGTGGGTAGTACAATATGTTCAGTGTATAAGACACATGGTATTAATCAAATTTGGGTACACACATTCCAACATGTTCTAATGACTTGCAGCGAAAGTAAACAGTCAAAGTAAATATTACTGCTGTATTCTGCCGGGTCAAACGACACATACGTTATTATTGTCGTAAAATGATCACCCACAGCGGTATAATAATTACAAAAACGCAATATCGAATATCCGTATCGCCTTGAGGTGTTTGGTGTTAAACCTGTGCGAGTTTAGAATACCACCAAACATATTATAGTTTCAAAATCGTTATGTATATAATAACTCCTTGCCAATCCCTATCCAAACCACGCAAATATTGGTTTATGACTACAATCTTGTTTTCTGTAAAAACCAATAGTTTCTATAAACTTTGTAGAGACACTGATAACTTGACAATGATACCATAATATTATTGCCCCAAGTTTCAATTTACAATATCCCACTGACACTGTCCAATCTGTGGACACAGTTTGTTCTTCTTTGTACTTGTTTAGAAGTTTATCCGGAACTTGCAAGAATCTTTAGCAGTTATTCCCCCCCCCCCCTCACCCCCACTATATCTATTCACGTTTACGCTTCAAAATCACTGAATGTTGTGGGAGAGGGTTAGGGTAGGGGGGGGGGTGGGGAAGAGGGAACTACTTTCAATTAGATAAAGATAAAGTTGGTTTGAGAACTTAATGCATATTAAGACATAGTATGAAATTATTAATAACATATTATAAAGTGCACTTTGTGGTGTGTATTATACTATAATTTTGTGTTGCAGGAAATATTATTTTATAATTGCAACGTAAATGTACCATAGATATACCATTCAACACAATTGTGTTTAACCATCCAGTACCAATACTTAACATTAAGCATATGGTATAAAAATATGTTTTTGCTTTATGTGTTAAGCAGTTTACTAGCTAGTTTCCCTCCGACTACATCAGGGACAGTTAGTCCTACAGACACGCGAGCAGTATGTTGTGCTGCGTATAATATAGTGGACAAATACCATAATTCAGGTGCGTAGAAAGCTTTGAACCTCTCATAAAATAGATCTTCAAACACGGGTGATAAGCCAAGGTAATGCTATAAATAATAGTCCATGATATGCGTATCGGAAATGCATGAACGATCTAGATAATTTAGATAGCTATTAAACGGTCAAATCTCGTCAAACGATCTACACGTGTCCGAACCCTGATTTTATCTTTATAAAATATCCGCTTTATTTAATTACGAACACAAATATGGTGAAACTAATTGGAATGTCAACAAATAACCAACAGGTGTGTTTATGTGTACGTGCGAAACTGACGAAAGCAGAGCTAGAAAAACAATACTTTACGCCCAGTTCGAATACGAAATGTATATATGCATTACCCCAATAGCCAATCACGAGAAGAGTTATATAATATTAGTATTGTATTGCACTTTAACGGGGGAAATATATCTTATAATTTAATAAACATTGGTATGTAACGGGTCATTTCATTGGATTATTATAAAAACCATTCTAACCGTATTATATGTTTTGAAAAGCGTTTTACAGTGAAACGTCTGGGATGAAACATCAAATATTAAACTCGCTACTGAGTAGTATCAAGTTGTAAGTGAACTAAATTGCATTTTTTGGTCAATATCTAAAGCTTATGACAAATGAAAATTATTTTGTGAATATCCTGTGAAACTACTTATAGGGTGAAACATACCAAATAATAAAGTTCCGGTGTAAAAGGAACGCAAGTCCGGCCGGAATGCAAGTCCGGTTATAGCATAACAAAATGGATTAAATAATAAAATAAATCTTTACAGAATGAATCAAATAGCCTGATCCATAAAACAAGATATTACCTACAAGTCCTAGAGTTAATGTAAGAAAAAATACAAGTCTGGACGTCTATTCCTATTACACCTGGTCATAGTTCGAGGTGCTTGTTATTCGTCGTACAAATACCTCGCCATAACATGAAAGAAACAAGTTCGTACACTTATAAGAACAGTGCTATTGTTTACAGACGTAGCAAAGGGGAAAGTTTGGCGCCAAAATCGGTGACCAAGTGTCTGTAAGCTAAAGTTCAAACATTATTAAAGTTTAACCTGAAAACATATATAAGCACTGCGTGGGCCAGATGAGAATTAGATTTTGAAACCCATCAACGTTGGTTAAGGGTAAGAGAACAATGATAGTGGGTTTTACGATATACCTATAATTAGATTGATCACACTGATGATCAAACCTTCAGTCTGGACTCTCACCACGTGTTATTTGCACAACGTTACCATGGCATCAGTGTCTTCAGTATGTTGGGACATTATACGTTTTATGTCTTCACAGTGATCCACTATAATTACAGACGTCTTTGAAATAAAGGATCGTGAGGTAGCTAAGCGCAAAAGTATCAGACTGGGGTTCGAGATCCTCCTCAGTGGGTGGACACGTTGGGTTATAATTTTTCCTTCATAAAGATAAAGTTTGTTTAACGACGCCACTGTAACACATCGATTATAAATCAGCGGTTAATGGACGTCAGACGCATCGTTATATTGACACATGGTCTCAGAGAAAACCCGGGCTACTCTTACCGAAAAAAATAGCAAGGGGTCTTTTATGTGCAATATCCCATAGACAGGATATAGCACAAAACACGGAATTTGATAAACCAGTCGTGTATCACTGGCTGGAATGGAAAATAGCCCATAAAATATTTTGCGCTGTGGAGGATCGATCCCTCGACCTATCCCGCCACAGGCAGACACTCTTCCTCTGGACTACATCCCGCTCCCTTTCTCGTTGAAACCAGTAGGCCACGCTACGACTAGTCCGTAAACGACCGTGCTGTTTCGCACTATACTGACCCAAAGTCCCTTGTTGTTAGGTAATAAGCAACAGTTTCCTATTTCGTGCTAACGCTAACTTCTCTCTTGGGCAGGCTGTCGAGACAGTTGACCTGCATATCAATGACATACGTGATTGAACCTCAATTGGATACAAGCAGAAGTTAGCGTTAGCATGACAGAGGAGGAAACCCGCTACTCTTATTTAATAAGTAACAAGGGATCTTTTATATGCACTTTCCCACAGACAGGACTATACATAATAACAGTCTTTGTTACCCCAGTTGTGGACATTGGTCGGTGTAAGTGGCAGTACACCTACCCTTTGAGCCTTACGGAGCACACTCTCTGGGTTGGAGCCGGTGTATAAGGAACGCAAGTCTGGCCGGAATGTGTCCGTTTATATCATAACAAAATGGATTAAATGAGAAAAACAAATCTTTACGGAATGAAATAAATAGTCTGATCCATAAAACAAGATATTACCTACAAGTCCTAGAGTCGACGCGTTAACCCATGCGCTATGGAGGCCGGTATTGTCTCTGACTGACTGACGCATTGGCTTAAGGTGCCTTTATCCATTGAAGGTTTAGACACCTTTTTTGTCTCTGAGCTCAAGCGATGTTTTATGTACTAAGCTTGGATTGCAAAATGGCGAGTGGATTTCCTGAGACAACACGTCTGACCTGGTCAGGATCCGCTTTAAGGCAGACTAATTGCATACACAACACTTCAACTACTGCTAGTAAACGTGCTATAGACGTGGATATTTATAAATAAGAAAATACTAAACATAATTGTAGACTCCGGGCAAATACATTTAATTGGCTGATAATATATTTGTGAAGAAATTAAAGAACCCCGATTTCCTGTTTCGCATTCTCGCGTGCGTTTACGTGAGTAACCTAAAGCCAGAGGCGCCAGACCACAGGTCAGAGGTCAACGGATGCTACACGCTGTAAACGTTCAGATTCGATTAGGAAAGCGATTGACCTTGTCGAGAGTTTAGTTAATATCATGCCATCGACAGACTTATTTGACAATAATTCACAATAGAGCACGATATTGATGCTTGTGCAGTGTGTGTATCAAGTGTTTCCATTTGGTTGCGTGTTGTTAATAAACTTGTTATCTATGATTTATTTTATATTAAAGACACTCTGACTCCCAAGTTTTAATACGGATATCTCCGCACGTTTGTCTCCAATGCTATGTGTGGAATAATTATTTCAGACTAATAGAGCAATTTGTATTGATTAAATAGCATTAGATTCCCAAGTAGGGTGTTACCTGTTTTAAAACTCGGGGGTGTACAGTTATAACACTAATTTTAGTTCAATCTGAATACAATTATGCAACTAAAGACTGTTGGGATGAAATTCCTATGAGAAACAAATACTTATGAATGTGTCGCAAATGTATGAGATTGCATCCTGTGTTTGTATTTAACGAGCGAAAGCGAGTTACATACGTGTGGAAAACATGGGTTGTGAGAAAAAACCCATCCCTAGCAAGCATAAGAATTCTATTCCTTACATTACCTCTAAAACCTGGTTTTTATTATTAAAGAACAAAGTATTGTAATAATGCTGCAAGCGTGACCTATTTTACACCCTTCTATTGAAATCGACATGCGCAGGTTGCAGAGTTGCTGGCACAGATACTAGCCAATCGACACACGACCTCTCAGAAGTGGTCCCACACATTGTGAGATGCATTAATCTATCACGAATGTCCCTCTAACCGCGGTGTAAGAAAGGTTAAATCTTGAGTGATGTTCAGTGTAGATTTCCTAAACGTTTTCATCTCAGTGTTTTTCCGTGACAGGCTTAACGTGACAAGTGATGTGCCGTACAGATTACCAAACATTTTTTGGACATTTATTTATACATATAGATCGTTTATTTTTCACGAGATTTTATTGAATTTTCTTCGATCGCTATCTACACGGTCAAATTGCTTCATTCTCATGACGTTGAAGTGCCGACAAAACCAAAATGTTCTATAAGTAGGACTTAAATCGGAAAAGCTGTCACTTTTCAATTTCTACACTGGTACTTTTTCATCGTCAGGGTAAACGTAACAAAACAACTCGCTCGAATTGAACCTGCTTAAAGGCGATCAATCACTGACTTTGGTGCCAAATGTTTCCGCTCTGCTGCATCTCCAGACAATAACGTAACTTTAGAAGTGTTCGATTTAATTAGCTGCATATGTTGGCGACGTATTCGTAAAAAAACCACGTTTAGGCAATATAATGATATAATAAATCATTAAATGTATGCAATTACATAGATCAACAAGAGCAGTATTTTCTCTTCTGTTTACTGCGCTTAATCGTCACGTGATGGCGCTTTTCGCGCAAAAATGGTGACTAATTCCCTTTAAACAATGTGGAGAAAAGACAGTATGTAATAGGAAAATCCTTTAGCGAGTAGGGCTGACGCGAGCATGTTTGAACAGAGATATTACTTGAGTGAGAATTAACGTTATCATTGAACAGGCTCACCACTTCCCCCACCCTCATCCACCCTGGTGTCACTAAGGACACGTGCCCTTCCGTCATTACCCCTTCCTGATTTATACTGCCTGACAGATAGATACGCCGTTCACTACACGCATGTTGACGTACACACCAAGCGCATTGAACACCACACTTATGAGTTGCTATTGTGCAGTCTGCACAAAACAAATGCGCCTTTTCCATACAGCGTGTATGTTTTTTATTGTCGTCAGTATAAATACACGTAGTTCACGCTTCAATACAGTACAACAGATCACCCGTTGTACGAATAATGTCGATACAACTCGGTACAATACGTTTTGGTACAAATCAACGAACACGCTGAATGCACTATTCACTGGTAAGTACACAGAACTTCGTCGATAATCCCTCGCACACCTTCAGCCAAATCTATACCTTGACAAACAGGAAAATAAACACCCTATACCATGAATGAAAGTACAATTCAGATGTCTTAACTATGGGTCTGAGACAATACTATAATATAATATATAATATATACCTGGATATTAGGAATATAGTTCAAAGGTGAACCGATCCTAAAACACGTTTCCCGCTCGTAAAATATGGCGATTTATTGATCCATGGTCAAGAGTTGTTTTATACACAGACACGGTTTTGAATCCGATAAACATTGTATCTTTTGAAGTGTAAACTAGTTAGTACAATAATATTCGTATCTAATGGTTAAGACTATACTTATTTATATATAAACAAATTTGTATATAAACATTACTGATCTACACCGATTGACCGTAATAAATTAATGGCCTCATTATTATACAGGTTGACATACACGTGGCTTGGTATAAAATAGGAGCCATATCGACTGGTCAAGCAGGACATGCTCCACTTTCGCGAACACCTGGTAGCTTCACTGCTTTGCATGTGATTCGTGAGTGCCCACCATTTCTACTTTGTCACAATATGCCTTTGACTCTGCTTAGTGCAGATATACGCATTTGGCAATGTCAATGTGTTGTCGTTTAGATTATGTGCCATTTAATAGGCTCAATTATTTCTTAACAACCAGCTAAAATTATTGTAACTGAAAAAACACCCTCTCTGCAGTAAATGTAACACCTAGATATCTGTTTCATAATTTTCGACACATGTGAGGCGAAATTGCTTGATATTACTAGATTACACACATTTACAACTTGTACTTCACATTATAAAGTATGCATTTCTTTTGATAAATGTATCTGTCATTCACTTAATAGTAAGCTGATCGGTTGATGTTGATAAAATATAATTAAATGATCTCCCGTTCGCCTCGGACGAAGCATAATAAAAATATAAATATATAATTATGTGACACGCAAATTACATTGCCTTCCTCCCCAGCAATGAGACAGCCACGCTATGAACATATTAACTTGAGAAACACCAGCATAATAAGCGGACCAAGTATCAGTTTAATAAGAATCATTTAGGTATTTTGTTGTGAAGGTGAACGATAAAAAGAGCAACATAATCTGCTGTTAATTTTTTTTAACTTAAATTCTTTGTTTTTTTGAAGTTTACGATAATTTGCAATATACAATGTACCGAAAAGTGAGATCACGTGAGTTATAGGTATACACTTTAAGATAACTGTAGAGAAAACACTGTTCTTGTGTATCTAGATATTTTCATACATTTATCATATTAGCATTATAAACATCAAAACAAATGTCAAAGCGTTATTATATTACGTTACATTTCTTGTTACTCGTCGTGTGAATACCTCGCCAAAACATAACACTTCTGGGGTCACTGATATAATTGTCTGCAGATACAGCAGAGCGGAAACGTTTGTCTACAATATCGATGAGTGGGGTTCTTTAACTTACAACATACGTGTACATATAAACAGGAGAGTATAATGGTGTAGCGCCAATAGAATGCGGACACTAACACATGCAATATTTCCAAACAATGCGGACACTAGCACATGCAATATTCCCAAACAATGCGGACACTAGCACATGCAATATTTCCAAACCATGTGGACACTAGCACATGCAATATTTTTGACCCCATACAACCGCTCTGATTCCGCACCTGCCCTATGTTTTATTACTGAAATTATATTTAGAGGTTCTGGGGACAAATACCGTGTAATGTGTATGTCACAGTACAACAATACCTTCCGTACTAACTTTACATACAACGTGCTAAATATTTCTCAAAAAGCTGCTCGAGGGGTGGATATGTTCAAATGCTCCACGACTAAGCTGCAAGTCTGAAAAAGCGATCGTAGCAAAATATTACGTATAGATATAGACCTTTCAGAAAAACACTATGGTAATTTGTTACTCTGGTGGGTACCAATAAGTCCACATTCAGGCTTTGTCCCATGGACTAATAATGTCGTCATAAAGTTAGCGGATATGGAAGTAGTGCAAATTAACTTATTGGCTTCATTCATATCGAAATATGCCAATTACGGAAATAGCCGAGCTGTTGCAATTGAATGGTGGTTATGTTTGACGGATGAGACTTAATACGAAGCAAAACTAATATTATTAACCCCACCCACGCCCACCCCGCCAGGTCCAAGTGTCGGAGCGTACTCTTAAGCGCTCTCTAACACTCTTCAAGTCTTCAAAGTAGATGCATAATCGTGGCAAGACATCTTTAATCGCAATACCGGCTCCCACCCATGGAGAGTGAGTACTCCGCAATCTCAATGGTTAGATCTACCACTTAAACCGACTAGTTGTTCGTACTATCTTGTTCGTGGGAAAGGGCATACTTATAAAAGATTCCTTGCTGCTTATCGTTGCTTTGTCCTTGAAATCTGAACGTCAAATTAATATGGTGCATGCGCATGCTACTTTTTGAAAATAAAATAAGCGAATGGCCAGTAAACCACTAGATATTGTTATAATTATTGTACAGCAGTTGCCGCTATATTTATACCTACGAGCAGATGTAATGCAGACTGCCGCATTACTTTAATTACAATACATACATCTATTGGATTGTTGGCTATAATTATCAAGGTATTCTCAGGATTGGAACCAAACACAAT
>JAUTCZ010044121.1:0-12304 GCA_032273805.1 Melanodrymia brightae | reverse complement strand
TATATATATTACGTCATATCCTCCCATAATGCAATAGAAAACGTATGAAATACGATTTAGTACAGCATGTCCGGATGTCGAGATATGTCGCCTACAGTGCTGAGCAGGTTACGGTTTAGTAAACCTTTCTGAATTTTGTTTGTCATTTTGAGTAGAACGCTTAGCGGCACGAAAAGTGGACACTCCTCTGTAATAGTTGGCAGGAGTGGAGGAGGAATATTCAGATCTCTTGCTCAAAAGGGCAGAGTTTATGCCGAATGACTTGTGTATCGCCCCATATCCCACTAACTAAAGTCAAATTAATCTGACTGGATCCCACCGTAGCTATTATTTATACACATTTTGTTCTGGATGAATATCTTCCTGTTTAATTATATATGCGTAAAGAAATATTTTCTGGGGTGAAATAAACATGTTTGACAATAATACAAACATCATGTTATACATTTGTATTGATTCGTAATTATGTTGATAAACAACTATACCAGAACTAATATTTCTTAAATTTATTTTTGCAGGAGCTGAAATGGGTGAGACATTGACATATCTAACAAGTTCAGACAACTTCATTGTGTGGCTTGGTGGGAGGATATTTTGTGTAAATGAGTCTATGGAACATATTTTCAAGAATTTTAATTCAAATCTTGAACCTTATGTTTGTCTGTATTTATGAAAACATATGGAAATAAAGTATTGTATTGTATTGTATATTGTGACAAGCATGTAGTGGTGTTCTAGATCTATAGATCATGAATAATATTAACCCTTTAGACTATTAATCTGTCTTGTTCGTGTATGTTTAACAATTTTATGATTATCTTACATTTCAAGTTTAAGTTTATTTATGATATTTTACAATTTCAATGCTATAACTGTAAAACAGTTTATATTTGCGGCGGTAAAATTTCACAATTTAAAAAAATTATCAACTCGCAATAGTAATTTCCGTGTTGCAAAAGCACCATTATTTTTATTGGTTCTCATTGCTAGCAATTATTTGTGTGGTTGTAATATTTGATGTTAAATTCAAATCTCGAAAACTAAATATTACAAGTTTGCAAATGCTACTTATTTTACAGTACATTTTGTCACATATCTCGAATATGAAGTTCTGCTAGCGACAGGTCGACTTCATATTACATGTACTCGTACATATACATCTAACAATTCGTGTATGGTTTATCAATGATGTAGTAATTTTGTACAACTCGTTTCAGCCTATGCTTTTATCGATTTCGAAGATCGTCGAGATGCTGAGGTAAAATTATTGTATTTGTTTTATAATTAGGTTCTAAATGGTACTGATAATGATTGATATATATATATAATGCCAGGGTTGATGCAAGTTGTATGGTTTTTAGTGATTGGTTGAAAACATACAGGTGCAAAACAGACTACGAGTTTCATTCAATTTTAGTGTGCATTATACAGTTTATTCTCGTGAATGAGAATAAAGTTTTGCAATGTGTAGTCATCCAAAATAGCCGATGATTATTAATCAATGTGCTCCCGGGATGTTGTTAAAAATACCAACTTTATCTTTTTCCATCTATGTGATTCTTAAAACATGCTACACAAGTCAATTGTGACCTTTTTATCACTGAGCTCTATACAGTAGCAGTGGGCTATTGAGACACCATGTGCTCCAATAATGTCCTTAAACAAACCAGCATTAATGTTTATTGGCAATTTATATACACATTTATAATACGGTGTAAAGTTGAGGAAATCCAGATACCGGTATCTTTATTTTAAAGGAACCATCCAATTGCATCAACCCAGTTGCACTATTAAAATTGTAAACAAAAATATTTTGCAAGCTCATGTCTTTAGAATTTATGTTATATATATAATCTGTATCTATTTTTATAATATTTAAAATTTCAAGAATCTTATCAATTTCTTCAACTAGTATTAAATTATATGTAAATAGTTAAGTTTAAAATCACTTTCATCTTGTAAATTTATGAAAATTTGCTTAAAATAATTTGTATGTTAAAGTCAATTGTATAATTTAATATATTGATGTTAATTTTTTGATCATTTTCACACACTTGCATCATTTGCATTAATTTTGAATTAATAACGTAGCTGCCAAAGCCAGAAACTCTCTGAAACTCTCTGCCGAGGCCAAAGCATTCCATTGAGCCAGGTGCCAATGACTTTAAGCCACGACAATGACCATTTGCCTTTAACCAGACCAGTCCCACCTGCTATTTGCCTATGTCTCTGGTCGACACCCCGCCAGTCATTACCATAACCTGATCTCGATCATGTCTCCAAAGTATTGACCATGTATGACCGTGCCGAACTTGCCTACATGTTCCTCTTCCATGTTGCAAGACCTTTCAAAGCCATGTCCAGGTGGCACGCAAACCTCGTGGCTTTCAGTATGTGCTTGACGGATTTTATTTCTATTTCTGTATAGTCTTGATCATTACATTTGTTTGTATGTAATCTTTCTGGATTATTTCTGTATTTCTTTGGGAGTTTGTGTTTATTCATTTTGTATGTACATAATTTCTAATATTAACAAGGCTGGGGCTTTTGTTTTACATAAAATAACTATTTGATCTTCCTAAATAGCTTTTTATTTTAGTTTTAGTCTGGCACATAATGCATATTCCTCATTTTGAGTTAGTCTAACAAAATTTATGCTCAAAGTAAATGCATGTGCTTATAACAAAAAGACATCGCAATCATATGTCACAGCAAAGACGTCAAATATCATGTACGATAGCTTAAAAGAGTTACGAAGCTTAATTATCTACAGCTCTGTGGCTGACATGACTACGTGTTACGTGATTAATAAATGCCCACCACCCATGGACCCAAATTGTGCATTATGTGCCCGGCTAATTGGACTAACAACATAACTTGTTTTGAGTAGCAACTCTTTTTCTTTGAATACTCTCCTGGCACAGGAGTGACCTACTCATCTTACTCCAGTTCAGTATTCATTCACAAGTTCATAGAACTGATAGTCCATTTCAGAATTACCAATAGAGAACTACCCTAAGCAAAGTTTATTTTATTGAGTTAAAATAGGGTATAATAATATATCCATTATGTGCCAGGCTTTTTAAGAGAAGAGTTTTTGCTGAAAATAACTTAATATTATACATCCACCGTTTGTAACATTTGAGTAAAGTTTTCTGTACTGGAAAAATTGATATCTATATGGGTAGTATTATTGATACTAGTAATGTAAATGGGAGGTTGGTGTGGGTGATGGGGATTCACTGCAGAAAGCTGTGTCGGCACGAGAGATCTTATGTTTTGTACACAAATAGATAACATAGTCTAAATCATGCAAATAAAAGTTTTCTAAGAAAGCCTTTCGTAGAAAACTTTTGAAAGGCAGTTCTCTTTCCTTATGCTTTGTACTATATTTGGAATGCAAAATGGTGATCAGATCTTATAAACGTCTCCAGCTGATGACAACTGTTTAAAATCAGTCCAAATTATTTAAGTTTTAAAGTAATTATAGATACATGGCTGTTAACAAAAGTGAAAAAATTTTACTGAAATTTTATGAGGTCCAAGGAAAATTTTCCATTTATTTTAACACACGCAAAAAATAGCACAAATTCTCTCACGACGGAAATCCGTCTCAGGACGGACAGTTAACAGCCATGTAGATAGACTGAGGCATCATTTAAACCTATATTTACTTCCAATTTACATACATAATAAATGTAATTCTAAAAGTCTTCTATTAATATGAAAATGTTTATTATTAATTACTATTGTATTTTAATAGAAATTATAGCTTGAGATTATTTCTTGTTCAAGTGGTATACTTTCAACATGATTGGTTCAGTTGTGTAGCCATTTGTTTGTGTTCCACTACAGGATTGCTTGAAGTACGAGAATGGACGTGAAGTGTGTGGTGCAGCTATCATTGTTGAGTGGGCGAAGGGCAATCCCAGACGGTCCTTGGTGCGGGTACATATTTTTGCACTTATTCAATTTCTTGTTTAGTTTTTTAAATTCCTCCGATTTCTAATAGTAAGGCCTAAAAAGTCTGGTTATGGAGAATAATTAGTGTTTTTTTGTTTAGATCAATATCTTTTCTTTAGGATGTCTGACTGGCAGTCAACGGAGCCCAGATATCATCAATGAATTAGTATTTGATGTCCGGTCTGTTGAGGTGGTGCTTTATCAGTTCATGCGCATCCAGTAGGACTGATCAGAGCTTCTAAAATTTATATAATTTCACTGGCCATGCTTAAATATTCACTTTATGAAAGTATTTGTTTAGTGGTCCGAGTCAGAAAAACACTGGCCATGGGCATCGGGCCACTGTATTCTAGAACCTCTGCTGATACGAATTGGTATACATAACTGCAAAAGGCATGTCCATTGCTGTTCCTGATATTCGCTTAAAGAACCAAATGAGCTACCGGTACTTTAATTACTACTGTAATGTCTCCCCTTCTAATGGTTCTATATCCACAATGGCTGTTTCAAGAGCAATGAGCCCTTCATTTATGTCAATATTACGATACAAACGTACAACATCTAGTGCCAAAAGGTAACCGTTACCGTCTCAAATATTAGTTTTATTCAGTGTCAGTTTTTTGTAAGAAATGGGTAGTGTCCCTTACTGACTCGGTGTAATATTTAACTGCTACACCTTTTAGTTTCATGTGTAGCTACAATGAGGCTCTCAGTAGAAACTGTAACTTGACTGGGAATGGGTCATCCTAGAGAACTTCTCTACTGTTCATAATTTTATTTATTTTATCTTTAGTAAGCAGTTGAAATACTTGGTATTTGGTATCCGTGATCTTTTTTGCTATTATGTTTGATTCTGTTCGCAGGGAAATGACGAGTGTTACAAATGCCATCGTGGCGGTCACTGGGCTCGGGACTGTCCTGAAGAGCGTTATGGTGGTGGAGGAGGAGGAGGAGGTGGTGGTGGAGGAGGAGGTGGTGGAGGAGGTGGTGGTGGTGGTGGAGGATGGAGACCCAATCGAAGAAATCGGTCTCCTTCACCTCGTCGGAGGAGACGGTGAGAAAGTTTTTAAATACCATCGAAAAAATAATAATTTGAACACCAAAAAAATCCTCCATCCATTTCAAGAATTCTCAAGTTGGTTCCAGAATAAAGATCAGCTATTGATTTGGCAACTGGGTTACTGATGGTGGAAATCAAGCATAATCATTGTAAACATTGCTACTTCATATTTCCTATGCCTTGTGAAAATCCTAGGTTTTTTTTAAAAGAATAGTGATCGAAAATAATATTTCCAAACCCACACCCTTGAAATTTTCAACTTCGTCCATTCTTTGTCCAAAGATTGTGAAGGATATATCCAGTATTGTTCGCAAATGTTTATTTTTTGCTTAGTTATTGAATAACAATCGTATAGCTGCTAGGACTATAATATAGCTCAGTTGTTAGAGCATCTGGCTGGTGTGAGCAAGTTCCCATGATCGATCCTCTTTGTATTTTCTATTCCAGATCTCGTTCACGATCCCGAGACCGAAGACGCAGTCGTAGCCGAAGTCATGACCGTAGCCGACATAGTCGCAGTCGAAGTGGAGATCGAAGCAGCAAACGTCGACGAGTAAGGAGCAGGAGTCAGAGCAAGGAGAGACGTAAAGACTCCTCCAAAAGCCGCTCGCCAAGTCCAGCTAGGAAGTCGGGAAGCAGATCTCGCTCCAAGTCACCGAGTCGATCAAAGAGTCCAGAGGTGAACAGAGATAAACAAAATGGAAAGTCAAGATCCCGTAGTGGATCGAGAGCGTCGTCGGCTAAAGGTTCGAGAAGTAGATCTGCGAGTCCAGAACAGGAACAATCTTGAGAGTCATGTGCAGCCATTTAGTGTTCATTGTGTCAATATGTTGTGCTTGTATGAAATAAAACTTCAATTTACTAATATTACTACTAGCTTTTAATTCTGCTTCAATGTTTTCAAAAGTAACATTCATGGTTTTATCTCCCAGACATGTTTGTGAAGTTAAATTCGAAATATGTACTAAGATGTTTGTCATCCATTTTTCAATTTTATAGTAAAAAGTATTGTGTTGTGATTTTATCTTTTTTCCCGCCGAATAGTTGAGGATATTATTCAGATTTGGGACTTAAATTGTAAAAAAAAAAGTTTTATAAAGTAATTTACATCTCTCATTTATTATTGTGTCATGTCAATATTTTTTTCCCACAAAATGTGAAGATTACGACATAGTTGTTTGATGTTGTATCAATTCTTTTCTTAGGCAGCTTGCTGTTCTTTTATCACATAATTATAAGTTTCAGTATTGCTGTACACTTCAGTGGTTTAGTGGTTTACTATTTGGGTGTGGTGTGTCCCCTATATTTTGGGAACCAAATAAGGAGCCATTTTGATACATGCATGGGTGTTAACTGTCAGGAGACTGAATTCAGTTGTGGAAGAAATTGTAAAAAAAAAAATTTATGTAATGTAATTTTATTTATACACTAAATAGAGGATAAAAACTTGAAATTATAATGAATTTCAATTATTTTCAGTCACAAATTCACTTTTGTTAACACCCATGTACAGGTATAAAGTAAAATATATTTGATACATTTTTCTTAATCGTCCATCTCTTCTCATCAGACAGATGAATAAAACTTTTTGTGTACTCTAATTTAATTTGTCTTGCATTTAACACTTCCGACTATTGTTGAAATTCTGAGTTTTCTACTTTATAGGAAAAACATCTTTTGGAATTTTTTTTTTTATTATTATTCGCAAATAGTTATCTAAAATGCGATTTTGTTCTCCACATGCTTGAAAATCACTTTTTGAGGCCATCCAAAAATAAAATGTTTGTGGCGGTGCATGGATTCGTACAGACATTTTGTGCCTTGGTTTATATTCACTTTAACATTTTCATACTTTCTCATCTTTGATCAGTCACATGCCTTTTTGTTGAGATTAGAAAATGGTTTTATCTTTTTTTTTTAAATGACGCCATTTTGTTCATAATGTATTTTAGTTAAAACACGTTTATTCAATCACATGTAAATCATAATTATAACTGAATAAACCTTCCCACCAAAAATGTCTTGAATGTTTTATTGCAAGATTCAACTTACTTCCAAATGCATCGTATAATCATGCTCCATAGCTGTTACACAGAAGTCAGTTCATGTGGGAAAGTACTTTTAAAAAGATAAAAAAAAGTGGGTTTCTTTTGCTTTGGATCCATGTCACACATTTACTTTGTTTTTCTTCCAACAGCTGCCAGTTATATAGTTTCAGACAAATGCACAACTCCATTATTTTACATCACAAGGAATTGGTGGAGCCTTGAGCATAAAACTGGACCACAGTATCTACCATTGAAAGTGTTTTTATAATAAATACTTACAAATGCATTCTGCTCCAAGATCTGAGTGTCTTGAATGTATTGATAAAAAGCTAACTGGAATAGTATTTGTTTTTTACGACTGGTTTTATATCTTGTTGCAGACGCACATGTCCATTTTCAAGAAATAAAATTTGCATGATCTGCAATATTGGAAACATTGTTATCCATCTGTAGAATAAAAGCTGTTTTGTGCCTGGTGCTACCAATGATTTAGGATATATGGCCACATTTCGTGAACGATTTCATCAATGTATGCATTTCAGACTGTTGAAATGTCCCTTTTATGGTCTTGTACATGCTGTTTTAATTTTTGGTCAATTCTATGTTCAATGTTGAGTTTACAAATTACATGATTCATAGTCCTGTGAGTTGTCATATTCAATTGTGACAAGTTACTTTCTTATGTAGATTAGTAGGAGGAAATTTGGGCTCATAATGTAAATAACAATTTATCATTATCCAAATTACTGCGATTCATTGAAAAGTATATTATACAAGAAGCCAAATATATATATTGTACATTGCTTTCTTGCCCTTAATATTATGCTTATGCACACAAATATTAAAAAATGATATTTTGGTGGTCAACAATGTGAAATTTGATACCAGGGACAAATATTCTCTAGTGCAATCAATTCTATTATTATATGCACAAGTCTAATAGAGAAATTGTTCAGAGATGTGCAACAGTAATAGTCAGAAAACTGGAATCGATATAAACAGGTGAGATAAATATTCTTCTGGCTACAAGTGGAAAAGCAAAATAAATCTCCACACATTTCATAATCTGTTAAAGCAATTTTATTTCCTCATGGATTAATTGTAACACTTTTTCTTCATATTTACAAGCTTTACTATCCACATAAAAATTCTAATCATTAGATTTTAAACAATTCTTCAATATTTCTCAACTTTATATCAACACCAAAATTATCCACTACGAACATAGGATGAAATGGAATGTACCAATAACATGGTAGTTTTGTGTGGAAGTCTGCACTATTAAATTTATATCCATGGGTTTGCTATAACATGTTTAATACCTGCTGCAGTGTTGTTACCCAGTAATGACGACATTAAACTAAATACATGTATTGAATTATTGTTTTTTCTTCTATTAACTAAAGTCTTAAAAGATTAAATAAAGTGATATCCAGAACAAAAACAAAATAGGATTCTGATAACTAATGAGAAATGAAATATTTGTAATAGTTTAGGGCAGGACAATTACAACTTTGATCGGGGTTGAAAATTGTATTATTGTTATTCACCAAAATTGTAAAGATTACAAATTTGAAGTGGACAATAAAACAAGACCCCACCATGCCCCCAATTTATTTTATGGCCCAAAATTAATCTTTTTAATACAGAAATTTTTTCCTTAAATTTGTGATGCATTACAGAAAATTAGAGACAGAAAATGTATAAGATTCTTTCTGGAGAATTGGAGGAACTCTAGAAATAAAAGCACTCAACTTTGAGGCTGTAGATAGTAGTAAAATCACATTCTTGTGTACAGTGAGTTTGGTAGTTTTTGTTGTAGATAATATTAGTTTGAGTAAAAAACTAATCTTTAAGGTAGAAAAAAGATGGAAGGTAAGAGATTTTTTACAATGTGAAGTTTTTTTACCCCTGATTTTATTAACATTACAAAAGTACAAGGTGGTAAAGTAAGGCAATTAAGACAAACATTTCTTAGTATATTTGACTACAGTTAGTGGTTGCAATGGTCAACAAAAATACTCACAAAACATTTTTAAAAATTCCCCCAAGAAACATTTTTGTTATTTCCAAATCGGTTATTCTTTACCGATATGTTGACGCAAATAAGTTATCTATTTAAAACATTCCACACTCCTGAACAAACGAGGTATAATTTTGAAGATTTTATGTACATTGAGTTATCATTAAATACATTATGTACAGTAAAACAATGATGCATCTCACAGCAAACGATCGGCAGGAACAAATTTAGGATTTTTATGGCATGTTACTAAAATCTGTTCATTTGGCTTTGATGACGCTATTATGGTTTGGCGAAAAGATAATAGATCTCTTCATATTTGACAATTTTTGTTCTTGTGAAAGGACGAACAAAAAAACCAAAATATTTCTAAAAACCACTGAAAACATTGAATAGAAAACAATTACAACATGCCAATCATCAGGCTCATTGCAAGAAAACCATACTTAAAAACTTAACAATCATAAGGCTGTATTAAAAAAAGATTACCGGTAGTAAAAGAACTGACCAGAGTTTAATTAACTAGGATATAGCCCGTGAGGTAGGATACTATTCCCTTTGGTGAACATGGTCTCACTGTTTTAACAATGATGTATGATGGCATGTCGCTACGGACTCTTACAGATACTTTGATCAATTATGGCTTGTTAACGGCTATTCATACAATGCCAAGCATCTTAAGCTCTGGTCTGTTCTTTTATGATAATACTTATAATTATGGTAGTGCATTGCATAGCAAAAACAGAATATAAAAATTTCTTCATGTAAAAATCATAATGTATTTTTATGAAACAAATGAAATGATCCACTAATGTAAACATCCAACTGTATTTCTCAAATGCATACGGTAATGGATATGACAGAAAGTTATTCAAGAGTTTTGCTGTAAACTGCTCTATAGAGTTTATACTCACTTCCTATCATTTCTGTGTAGTTCTTATGTTCATTTCACTAAACAAACAGGACCAGCACAGTGTAGGAATGGAAGGAGACACTTGCCTCCAATAATTTGATGGCACATTTTTTTGGTACTCTGTCAGCACCCATGGAATAATTCTGGTGCCCTTCTCCCAGACATGTCCCTTCAATATTTGACACACTGCACTGGACATCAGTGAATGACTGTGACCAAAAAGACCAATTGTAATGCAATATTACTCTGTAAAAGGAAACCTGACAAAGGTAATAGGTTGAAATGAAAAGGATCACTGGGACAAATCATTGGTTATTGTAACAAACATCTCAAATTCCACTAAGAACCGAACCATGGCCATTTGTGTGAGAGTCCAGTGCTGTACAAAGCTAAAGAGAAATTCTGACTAGTTGATGTCTGGTCAACAAAGTTCAAGCACTTTGGTACAGTCAGTTTCAAGCTTGTACCCAGGGCGAGTGGTCTATGGGCAGTTAAACTGTTACAGGTTCTAACCAGGTCTTATTTGTATTCTTGTATTAAGAAGAACACTCGTCCAGTTCCAATGTCAGCTCCAAATGTAACAAACATCTCAACCTCGACTGAGGAGAACCGGACCAGGATCTTTTGAGTGAAAGTCCAGCACTACCAATTGAGCTAAAGGGAAATTCCCACTAGCTGAAGACAGTAGAATCACTGAATATGAACACTTCTACATCATCTCCAAATGATACATTATACATGTATTTCTTCTGCAAATATATTGAATATATTTCATTAATACAGAAATGTTAGTTGGGAATATTAAATATAAAATTACATGTACATTCATGGAGTAACATTAATGCAGTTCAACAGTGCAACTTGAGATATATCAATTAAGCCTTTTATTGAAGATTAGAAAACCTAATACATGTAACTTTGTTACTTCTGAATTAATCATATTTATATCAAATTAGTACAATATGGCATCACAAGACAACACACATGTATTGTAAATGTTCCTCATATATATAAACATACTGGTATTATATTTGCGACATTTTATTATTCATTCTTTTATTCAAGAGTTACACATTTGTATATGGACTAATAAATCTCTTAAATATTCGGTGGATCTAATGTTAACTATTAAACAGCAATCATTTCTTGTAATGTATAGGCCTATTTAATAATGTTACATATTATTATAATAGAGAATATTATAATGGTGTTCAATTGATACTATCTTTTCACACATCACTTCAGTATTAGAATTTGGCACAAGTGTTATAAAAGTACATGTAATACAAACTAAACAATTATAACATTCCATTATTATTTATTATTATACCATGGGATGCTTGTGTGCAGTATGCTATAATTAGGTCCGTTACCTACTTGTACATCCTGGGACATTGGTGTGCAGTGTATCAAAAGTAGGTCATGGTGACCTATTTTTTGCAAAGCACTTTGCATTACATGGAAATATTGTCCAAAACATATATTGTTATAGTGGTACTATATAGGATGTTGGTGTGCAATGTACCAAAATTAGGTCACAGTTACACACTTTACGCAATTCACTTCGCATTACATGAAAACCTATATTAGCCTATAGTAATACAGTACTACACAGAAAAGAATGTAAGATATTCAATATTATAAGTAATTGGTGTTTTAACCTACAGCAGCTCTAAAATAATTCCTTTACTATTCTAGGAACCAGAAGTAGAAATGTCAACATATTGTTATTAGGTCATACATTTCAGCTAATATATGCAACAAGAGTTAATATTAGTATGTTATCACAGCACATGCAATTACAATTTAAACATACATATGTATTTGAAACTTCTAGTAAATTGGTAATACACCATGGGATAGTGATGCACAGTTTATCTCTGTGGTACAACCTAACGACTTTAATACACAAAGGAATAAAATTGCTTAAAATCACATAGCTAACTACATTGACCAACAATCACAGAAAAAAAAAATTCTTCGCGCTACCGGTATTGTTATCACCTATGTCTTAAATGACACCATGTACTTCTGTATTTTTCAATATTTTAGATCAATGAATGTATTAACAAAAAGACAATTCAAACAAAAACAAATTAACCATTTCATATTTGTCACCATTTTGACAATATGAATATGATATATACATGTACAGTCAAACCTGTCTTAAGCAGCCACTTAAGGGAGTAACAAAAGTGGCCTATTAAGACAGGTGGCTGTTTAATACAGGTTCTTATGCACTATAATTGATGATTTGGGAGAATAATCTGGTGACCCTTTAAGACAGGTGGCTGCTT